>PVIC010057160.1:0-10748 GCA_004025085.1 Thryonomys swinderianus
GATACAGGGTAAATGCTCAAAAATCAACAGCCTTTGTCTACACAAACAACAGATTCACTGAAAGAGAAATTGGGGAGGCAATCCCTTTCACAGTAGCACCCAGAAAAATGAAATACCTAGGAATCAACCTAACAAAGGAAGTGAAAGACCTCTACTCTGAAAACTATAGGACTCTGAAAACTGAGATAGAAAAGGAAACTAGAAAGTGGAAAGATATCCCTTGTTCCTGGGTCGGGAGAACCAACATCGTCAATATGGCTATACTCTCACAACTACTATATAGTTTCAATGCAATTCCAATTGAAATTCCAACGGTATACTTCACAGAGCTAGAGAAAATAATACAAAAATTCATGTGGAACCACAAGAAACCTAGAATAGCAAAAGCAATTCTAAGCAACCACGACATGGCAGGGGGTATTACAATTCTCAATTTAAAAACTCTACTGTAAAGCCACCGTGATAAAAACTGCATGGTACTGGCAAAGTAACAGACCCAAGGACCAGTGGAATAGATTAGAAGACCCAGAAACAACTCCAGATACACTAAGCCACCATATCTTTGACAAAGGAGCCAAACATCCCCAATGGAAGAAAGACAGCCTATTTAACAAATGTTGCTGGAAAAACTGGGCTCTAGCCTGCCAAAAGCTAAAGCTAGACCTATCTCTTTCACCATGCACAAAACTAAACTCACAGTGGATACAAGCCTTAAACATTAAAACAGAAACAATAAGCCTGCTGGTAAACAGGCTTGGTAAAACTCTTGGAGACATTGGTTTAGGCAGAGACTTTATGAATAAAACCTCTCTAGCACAAGAACTAGCAGAAAGAATCAACAAATGGGATCTCATCCTACTGAAAAGCTTCTGCACAGCCAAAGAAGTCGCTGGCACTGCTAGAAGTTCCCCCAAATTTAAAGACCCAATTTAAAAATGGGCATCTGAAATGAACAAACACTTCTCAGAGGAAGACATAAAAGCAGCTAAGAAGTATATGAAGAAATGCTCAATGTCACTAGCCATTCAAGAGATGCAGATGAAAACAACTCAGATTCCATCTTACTCCACAAAGAATGGCTGCTGTCTCGAAATTAGCCAGCCACAAATGCTGGCGTGGTTGTGAGAAAAAGCAATTCTTCACTGTTGGTGGGAATGTAGACCGGTACAACTACTATAGAGATCAGTGTGGAGATTCCTCACAAAACTAGGATTAGAGGCTCCATTTGACCCTTCTATTCCCCTGCTGGGGATATACACAAAAGAATTACAAGATTTCTATCACAGTGACATATATCCACCATGTTTATAGCAGCTCAACTTGAGATAGCTAAATCTTGGAAACAACCCAAATGCCCATCAACTCCAGACTGAATAAAGAAGATGTGGGTTTTTTTATAAAATGGAGTATTACTCTGCCATAAAGAATGATCAGATTAAATCATTTATACTCAAATGGAGGTACCTTTAGGACGTACTCATAAGTGAAATAAATAGGTCACAGATGTGCAAATATAGTATATTTTCTCTGATATGAGAAACTGAAGTTATAAATGTGTTCTAGAATGCATGATTGATATTGTGAAATACTAAATATTCAAAGGGTAATGGGGCTTAGGGGTAAATAATGAAGAAACAAAATTAATGTTAAAAAAGGAAACAATACTTGTGGATATAGGGGTGAGGGGGAGGTAGGGTGGGGAGGGGAGGGGGAAAATTAGAATTAGGTTGTGTCAATATACTGGTACAAATTCTCAATGTGGAGTGTAATTGTGATGTGTATATATAATGCACCAATAAAATGTACCAAAAAATTAAAGAAAAGATACACACACATACACACTATGGCATAACTGAGATTTCAGAAGACTCAGAATAGAGGTGGCAGTTAACACTTCTGGCGTCAGCTGTCAGGCAGGAGCCATCATGGTCCTCAGTGACTTGCTTGTAGAGGAAACCTGCACCATTTTTCTCTCAGGCAACCATTGATCATTCTTGCTGGGCACCAAGAGATGTAGACATGGCTACTCACACCTGCCCCTCAGGAAGCAACTGCTGTGTCCACTCTGGGTCCCAGGCTACCATGACTCCCCAGCCTGTGCCTGCACCTGACCTCCAAGACTTGGCCACCTCATAACTGCTCCTACTCAAACTCAGTTCTGAGGGTGCACTGCTCCTGACCCCGTGTCCTACACACTGGAAACACTGCATAGTGAAGTAAGTAGCTTGACCCAGATCTCAGAGCCAGGATTTCTCTATAAATAAGGTTCCCCTGTCAAGACCTCAGCTCATCTGCCTTTGAGAGCTCCCTCTAATCTGGACCTGGCTGAGGCTGATCTGTACAATTTTGCATAGCCCTTTGGTGACAGTATCCTGAGCAATGGTACCATACTAATTCCTGGCCCTGGAGGTATAGTAGCCCCACGTGTGCCAATGCTTTAGACCTTGGCTCCCTGGTAACTCCACGAATGCCACACCTCAGACACCAGTGCACTGACATAATTGGCCAATATCAAGGTTCCCGGGGCCACCGCTTCCTAAGTGAAAGAAGAAAGAGATTGGAACATTGGAGAAAACAAATCAGATGCTGGCAGCCCTGGCTTCTGAAGACCCTGACAGTGCTGTTTATCATGTTTATCATGCAGGACAGATTGCTGCAGCCTTGTCAACATTTGTCTCAAATACAGAAATGCACAGACCCTACACTGTTGTTCCCTCAGCAGAGTCCAAACATTGCTTTCTCTCCAGCAGACTCTATGTTCCTATCATTTAATGCAAAGAATTTTTCTTTGAGACAGGGTCTCACTTTGTAGTTCAGGCTGGCCCTGAGCTCACGATGTAGCCCAGGCAAACCTCAGACTCAGCAATCTTCCTGCCTCTGCCTCCTGAGTGCTGGAATTACAGGTGTGAGCCAGCACTGTAGTATGTGGTATTGATTACTTGTGGGCATGAGTCACCACACCCAGCATTGTTGTATGTGGTTACCAGGGATTGAACCAGGGACCTTGCACTTGCTAGGCAGGTGCCAGAACCACTGAGCTAAATCTCCAGCCCTGCAAATAACTTTTCAAAACCAGTCTATAACCTTGGAAGAAGTTAGTGCTCCACCAATGCACAGACAGTACAGAACAATAAGAAACCCAAAATATCCAGTGAAATATCACCATCTGAAGAAAATAACAATTTCACTTCAGTTGTCCTAAAAGAAATAGGCATGTAAAAATTACCCAATAAAGAATGGAAAAATCATCATTTTGAAAGCTCAGAAATGTTTAAGAATGTACCAAGAGACAACTCAATAGTATCAGGAACATAATAAATGACTACAATTAGAAGGTTAGTAGAGATTGAATCATTAAAATTTAAGTTTCTGGATCTGACAATTAGAGTTAAATGAAAAATACAATAGAGATTGTCAAAAGAAAATGTTGTCAACCTAAAGAAAGTATCTGTGAACTCAAAGACAAATTTTTTAAAAAACTTACAAAGGAAAGATAATCAGAAAATATTGAGAAAGAATTAAGAGAGCCAAGGAGAGTTATGAAACAGTATCAAATGTGCTGGCAAAGATCCTCTAGGGAATTCAGAAGCAGTTGATGCTAATGCTGCTCTGGGTCCTGGTAAGTAAGAGAGACAGAAAGTCATTTAAAAAATAATAGATGCAATTCCCCAAATCTGAAGAAACATACTAGTATCAAGATATGAGAAAGTTAAAGATCCCCAATAAGAATAAATCAAAAAAGACTAAAGTATGACACAACCAAATTGTTAGAATTAAAAAATGAAGTTCTTGAATCACCAAGAGGAAAAGTGCATAGTACATATAATAAGGCAGAAATTTCTGAGCAGAAATCTTCTGAACCAGGAGAAAATGGGATGACATATTCAAAAGGCTAAGAAAAAAGAATGTTGCCAGTCAAATTTAAGGCCAAACATAGTTTGGATCTTTAATCCCAGCTCTCCAGATACTGTGGCAAAGAAGTCTTGGGTTTCAGGCCACCCTGAACTCTATAAAAAGACCTTTTTTCAAAAACAAACAGACAAAGTTTCCCAGCAGATTTGTCACTCAAAAATGAGGAACGACAACAAGAACTGAGGTAGTTCATAACTATTAGAACTTACTACCTTACAAGAACTGCTGAAGGAAGATCTTTCTGAAAGAAAAGGACTCTAAGTAGAAACATAAAAATATATGAAAGATAAATTCTCTGTGAGTACATAGTAAATTTAAAATTCTTTCATACTTACATGATAGTGTGTATATAATTTCTTTCTTTAATATAAAATAAATCTAATTATTAAAAGTAATGCAGCTGGGCTAGAGGGTTAGCTCAGTGGTTCCAGCGCCTGCCTCGCAGCGCAAGGTCCTGAGTTCGATCCCCGGTAACCACATATAATGCTGGGCGTGGAGACACGCCCACCAACAATCAACACCGCATACCACAATGCGGGACGTGGTGGCTCACGCCTGTAATCCCAGCACTCGGGAGGCAGAGACAGGAGGATGGCTGAGTTCGCAGCAGCTTGCCTGGGCACCATAGTGAGCTCAGGGCCAGCCTGAACTACAAAGTGAGACCCTGTCTCAAAAAGCAAAAAAAAAAAAAAAAAAAAAAAAAAAAAAAAAAAAAAAAAAAAAAAAAAAAAAAAAAAAAAAAAAAAAAGTCATGCAGCTATAATAATTTGCTAAGGCACAGACAGTAGAAAATATGTAACTAATAATATAAAATGTGAGGAGTGTGTAATAAATTTTTTGTGATTAAAATGAAGTTGTTACTTGGTTAAAATAACTTGTGAAGGGCTGGAGATTTAGCTCAGTGGTTCTGGCACCTGCCTCGCAAGTGCAAGGTCCTGAGTTTGATCCCAGTAACCACATACAGTGCTGGGCATGGAGACATACCCAGCAGCAATCAGTACCACATATCACAGTGACGGGCGTGGTGGCTCATGCCTGTTATCCCAGCACTCAGGAGGCAGAGACAGGAGGACTGCTGAGTTTGAGGCTTGCCTGGGCTACATAGTGAGCTCAGGGCCAGCCTGAACTACAAAGCGAGACCCTGTCTCAAAAAAAAAAAAAAACTTGTGAAGACTACATGATATTTTATGTAAGATGTGCCATTACAAAAACTTAACAGATTCACAAAAGATTAAAAATAATGAATCAAAGCAGAGCACCACAGAAAACCATCTAAACTAAAAAGGAAGTTAGTAAGCAGAAGAGAATAAGCCTCTCTAAGATTTGGTGTCCTGACATAGAATATATAGTTCAAGGAGACAAAGAAGAAAGTTAGTCTCCAGGACTAAAGAAGGATGCGAAGTGAGAATTGAAGTCCATGGGGAGAGTGAAGAGAGATATTATAATGAAAAAGAGGAAGGCTGCAAGCAGTACTTTCTCCCAGATCTTGGATACTAGACAAGGGAAAGGTGGGTTGAACTTGCAGATGCATGGTGATGACTGGTAATCCCAGAGAACTCCAAAGAGAATTGCACCAGTGGAATGGAGCAGTGGGAATACCCAACTATAGTGGCTGGTGAGTTATCCAGGTTCAAAATCACTGAGGAGAGGCCAACTCTCTGGTGGCCATCTTAGAAAAAGGCCAGAGCTAAGAACTCGGAGTATCTATGTGCTGACCCTATCTGAGGGCTCCCAGTGCCTTCACTATGTGAGCTAAGTTCAATTCAGTATATCAGGAAGTAGAATTGAAGCTGGCCAGAGGCACATAGATCATTATAGCCTTAAAGAATCCCATCCCAGCCGCATAGACAGAAACTAGCCTGAACTCTAGGAGAAAGGGACAGGCTGGCTTGAATTATCAACTACCCCACTGTGAAGCTGCAGCAGACCTGCTTAGATTAATCAATTTGGCTCTGGATTTTGCCTGTGTTGCCTACTGGTGACAGCAAAGACACAACTTGAATTAGACTTTTGCTTTTATTTTTCCATTCTTCTTTCCTTCTTTCTGGTTATTTGTTTTTGATTGAACATGGTTTATAGGAATTTTTAAAATTGAATTCTTTATTGGTCCATTTTATATACAACTCACAATCACACACAACATTGGGGAATTTGTACCAGTATATGACACAAGTTAATTCTCATTTTTACCCACATCCCTACCCACCCCAAACCCCCCCCTTTATATACATGCTCTTTCATTTTCTTTCAGAATCATATTTATTCTTTCCCCCCATTACATTCCCACACCAAATTCCCTTTGGATATTTCCTATTTTACAAAAACTATCATACATTCCA
Organism: Thryonomys swinderianus; assembly: GCA_004025085.1. NCBI lineage: Eukaryota > Metazoa > Chordata > Mammalia > Rodentia > Thryonomyidae > Thryonomys > Thryonomys swinderianus. The sequence goes on from PVIC010057160.1 coordinate 6,252, forward strand.
GAACTCTTACATCTACAGGTTCTCATATCAAAGAAAAGATCTGGTATTTGCATACCTGTTATTTATTTATTTTACTTATTAGTGTGTCTTCCAGTTGTATCCATTTGCACATAAATGAAAGAAACTTGGCATTCTTTATGGCAGAGTAATACTCCATTAAAAAAAAACACATCTTCTTTATCCAGTCTCCAGTTGATGGGCATTTGGGTTGTTTCCAAGACTGGGCTATCACGAACTCAGCTGCTATGAACAAGGGTGTACATATGTCTTTCCAGTGTGCTTTTTAAAATTCCTTTGAGCGTATTCCTAGCAGGAAAATAGCAGGGTCGAATGGGACATCTAGTCCTAGTTTTCTGAGGAATCTCCACACAGATCTCCACAATGATTGCACAAGTTTACAATCCCACCAGCGGTGGAGAAGTGTTCCTCTCTTGCCTCACCAGCATTTATCGTTGGTTGATTTTGCAATAGCAGCCATTCTTTGTGGAGTGAGATGAAATCTCAGTGTTGTTTTCATCTGCATCTCTCGAATGACCAGTGATGATAACATTTCTTCATATGATTCTTGGCTGCTTTGACTTCTGCCTCTGAGAAGTGTCTGTTCATTTCAGATGCCCATTTTTTAATTGCATCTTTAAACTTGGTGGGGGCTGATTTGTTTAAGTGCTTTATGTATTGTAGGTAGTAGCCCTTTGTCTGAGAAACAGCTGGTAAAGAATTTTCCCCATGTTGTTGGGTGTCTTTTAGTGGTGCCAGTGGTTTCTTTTGCTGTGCAGAACTTTTTAGGAATTTTTGTTCTACTCTTGTTTCTATGTTTTCCTTTTTGCTGTCTCACCTATCTTCTTCACCACTTTCCTAAAGCCTGTCCTCCAACCTTGCTTCTGATATCTTCCTTTTCTTTTATCTTTGTTCTTTTCCTCCCAGTCCCTTTTAAATTTTCTCCCATAAGGGTAAAATTGTCATATTAAGGGTTTCTTTACTGCATACAATTTTCAAATTCATTCTAGATTTTGTTATATAACCACAAATTTAGTTCATACCGTTAAGGTAGCAAAATAATAGTTAAAACATGTTGTCATTTTTTAGATGCATTTCATACTATTGCTACTGTTGATTGTACTACTTTAGCCAAGTTGATGTAATTGTGCTAATCAGTTGTTCTTCCAAGACTAAGATTCCCTAAAGTTTTTTTTTAAAAATCTAATCACCAATGCCAAGAACAAGTAGCTGGGCCAAATAGACAGAAACCTCTGATCCCCAAAAAGTGAAAGGTAAGATCTTGCAAAGCACTCAAAACCCAATAGCCAGCTACACCTAGAAGACATTTCTGAGAAGCAGTTATTTCCTATGGGTTCTAAATACTGGCAGTAAAGCTCCTTTCACTAAAGCTAACCAATTTATGGACTGGAGATTTAGCTCAGTGGTTCTGGCACCTACCTAGCAAGTGCAGGATCCCTAGTTTGATCCCAGCAACCACATAAAATGATAAGATATCAGGCATGGTGACTCATGCCCACCAGCAATCAGTACCACACCCCCACAATGCTGGGTGTGGTGGTTCATGCCTGTAATCCCAGCACTCGGGAGGCAGAGACAGGAGGATTGCTGAGTTCAAGGCTTGCCTGGGTTACAGGTAAGCTACTATAATACAAGCTACTGTAGCAAGTCTGAACTACAAAGCAAGACCCTGTCAAAAAGAGAAAAGCTAAGCAATTTATAAGCATTGATCCATGAATCAAGCTTTAAAGAAATAGAAAATTAAAAGTTGATTAAATAAGATGCCACCTCCACAGACTTTCAGTTTGTCATATGCAAACTCCAGGGACAATGAAGTGGAACAATCTGTAAGTCATCCATGAAGACTTTCTAAAGTGGTAATGGCAAAAGTAACAAAGAAGATGAATGAAGTTATAGAACAAATCAAAGGAGAAATAGCTTGCAACATAAATATAGAGATGGTTAATGAAAAACATACTTACTGACTCTTGAGGAGATACAAATTAAAAAAATAGAGGAGCTCAGGAACTCTGTGTAAACCATGAACAGCTACTATAGGAAACAAATATAAACCATGAAACAGATTCAAAGAGATATCCAGCAGATTAAACCCTGAATTGAAAGTATACACAAACTGGCAGGGTGGAAGGAGCCCATGGCCCTCTGTTGGGGGGAGATATCTTCAGGAACAGGTTATTTAGTGAAGGGCAGCAACCCACACATGCCCTGGGAGGGACACATTCCTGGCCAACCTAATGACCATGTGTTCAGCACAGGATATCCTTTCAGCTATTGGAATCACTCCTCTCCCAGTGTGTATGACTCTGTTTCCATATGCTATTTCCAGGTCAGGTGAGAGGGTTAGATGGCAAAGATGGGGAGCAAACTGCAATCTGCAAAATACGGATGAGACTCTGAGGTGCTGAAAGTCTGAATCTAACATGGCATGAAACCAACTGGCAGGAACTTCCTCCCACAGGCTCTCTCCATGTGACTGGGCCTTTAAAAAAGTGACCAGAATTTATGTTGGATGATCTGTCTCACATAACTGTAACTTGATACTATTTTGTAACATGTGATGATGCTGAAAGCATTTGTGAAAATGTCCCAGTGTGTTGGAAAACCTGATAATGTTCAGAGGATGTTTTCCAACATACCACAGACTCCCAGTATATCAACTGTCACCTTGACAAATTTTTAAATCAACTACTGCTTAATATAAACATTAAGATAAAGAAAAAGACATCACTGGTGGCAGCAGTGGCGGCGGCGGACTGAGGCCTGCACACCGGTCCACCCCACCCCAGTGGCACAGATGACCTGACTGCTCTGGGCGCCATTCCATCCCTGGCGGTGGCAGCAGCAGCGGCAGCGGACTGAGGCCTGCACACTGGCCCGCTCCACCCCAAGTGGCACAGATGACTCGGCTACCTCAGGTGCCACTCTTTCCCATTGGCAGCGGAGGACTGAGGCCTGCCCACCAGCTCACTCCACCCAGGAGCCATGCAGTGAAGAGTCAGGTACAGACCCCGGTCCCCATCCCCATCACAGAGGATTGAGGCCTGCTGGCTGCCCCACCCCATCCCAGAGCTGCGTTCTGAGGACCCAGGTCCGAGAGGAGGCAGGGCCATTTCCTGCATCCTTTCACACTGCAGCCATGCTGAGAGACCAGGCAAGATAAAAAAAAAAAAGGGGGGGGAAATCTAGCTTCTATTTTACCATCTACTCCTAGAGCCCTCTACTTACCTCTTGACACCACACCCTCTCCTATCTTCTTGTCAGAAGCAATAGCCAGAAGTAAAAGACTCTTAGGCTGCCCTATTTCTTCTCCTATACTACTATAAGAAGGTATACAAAGTCTCTAACGGTCTTACAGCATACTGTTGGTACTGTTTTATATACGCCTTTTTATCCTCTATTACCCGCTGGCATATATAAGGTTCTAGAGTCTAGGTGATCTTCATAAATCTGCTAACCCTATTTCACTCTCCTTCTGTCCCCCTACCTCCCTGACTCCCCAGTGACCTCTTACTGCCAAAGGGTTCGGTGGGTGCATTTATGATCTACATGTTGTATATACATTGCTGATTAATTCTAAATTTTGCATAGGGACATAGAGGTAACTCATAAGCTCAAAGTATCCAGAATATGATTTAACAAAACTTTTCATTTTATTTACTGTGTCAAATACTGATATTGCTATTAATTGTATTATAGTAACAAACACATGATTGTTCTGCTCAAATACCTCCCGTGATATGTCAGAACTGAGAACTCTCAAGAGACATTACACATTCAAGGAGGACACCCCAGGAAGGTGCCACATCCAAAGAGCCCCAGATAATAGAAAGAAAGAGACCTGCAACAAACGTTGCCCTGTCATCAGGCAAAGAATAGCATTAGTAACAACAAAAGAGTAGAAATGAGAAAATATACAAAAAACCAGACACAAAGATCACCACCACAGGGAAATTCAGAGAAAAGAGAAATAGGGCAAACTTAAACTCAAACACCAGGACTCTTGGAGATGGTAACTAAAGCAGATCTAGTAAAATGGAAATCAGAACTCATCTCTGAGATCAGAACAGGGATACTGTCTACAGTGAAAGACATGATTAAAGAAGAGATCAGTGAGAGGATAGAATCCAAGATAGCAGAAGCAATGGAACCTTTTAAACAGCTTCAAGCAGAGCTCCAGGGAATGATGAAGGAGAACGAAAGCTTGCCAATTCGGATGAATGAAGCAGACAAACGAATCTCAGACCTAGAGGACAGCATAGCAGCCAATGAGCAGGAAAGATATAATTTATGGAAAAGAGCAAGGAACCATGAGAAATCCATCCAACAGCTTCTAGATGACTCAAAGAAAAATAATATAAGACTGATTGGAGTCACTGAGAAAGCAGGAGACAGTGTAAAAGACATAAAAAAGCTATTGTCGGGCCGGAGGGTTAGCTCAGTGGTTCCAGTGCCTGCCTCGCAAGCCCAAGGACCTGAGTT
>PVIC010057161.1:0-10747 GCA_004025085.1 Thryonomys swinderianus
CTGTCAGTCTTCACAGTCTACCAAGCAATACAGCTTCTATCCCCTTAACATCTCCTATATCCTTAATTTCTCTCAATCCCTAGTGCCATGTGTACTCGGGAACTTTTTGGTCTAGTTCACTCTAATAGCATCTTTACTGCAAGTCAGTTTTATTGTCCTTAAATTCATTTTGAGAATGTTAATTTCACTATTTAAATTATTTTACAAAAGACATTCCCTATAAAGAATCTAATAGCTTCCTTTTTAAAACATTAGGAAAATATACATTTCCAAAATTCTAAAATACATCAGGAAAACGTACCCATATAGGCAATAATCCTGTCATTTTAATATGATTAGGCAAACAAGATTTCCATTGATGTATGTACCAATACATGTTCTTTCTCTGACTCTGATGTATTTATGCAGCAGGGTACTACAGAACAATGCCAATGAGCTTTAGCTACATGGGGCTACCGTGAGATAGCACACAAACCTAAAACTGGGCAGAAAAAGTCATTCAAACATACCCAATATTTAAACAAAGATTAAATACATGAAAAACACTACCATATATCACTTAGGGATATACAAATATGTGAAAAATTAAAAAAAAATATGTGGGACCAAAAAATACCAAGTTTGGCCTACTGGCTACATTTAGCTGGAATAGAGAGGGCTGAAATCAGGAAGAGGTGACCAAGGGAGATGTTAATGTCAATGAAATACTCCTATCTTAAGCTAGGTGTTGGATACAGAATGATTCTTTATACTCTGTGTGTTAAATATTTAACACTTTCTTTCAAAATTTCTGTTTTTAATCTAGTAACTTTATTGAATTATGCAACATTAGATCTAGAGATACAAATTTTACACCTTCATGTTTATGAACAGGTTTTGTGCACACTCAAAAGTGAGGCATTGTAAATGTGTGCCTCAGAAACCTACAGAAATATTCTAAGGAAAGCATATTAACATGAACCTGTCATGTTTTTTAAGCACATAAATTTCTATTCCCTACTAATAACATTTTAATTCATATGAAATATCACACAGAACACTATAGTATGTGAAAACTAAACACAGCCCAACCCTATACAATACCACCTTGGGGAAAAAGGTACTGGATATATCTACATTCTAAATCAACTCAATAAGACTATCCTGTAAACAAAATAGTAAGGTAACGCTTCAAAAACAGATGAACATTTAGCCAGCAAAATGTACAGTAAGCCAACAGCACACTGTGGAAATTTATTTAGTATAATGGTTACAGGAAAAAAAATCACAGAATCTTATGGTCATGTTCTATCTGATAATTCACATAAGATGGATGGTAGCTCTCTAATTGTGCTTTACTGATTTTTAATGCTTTATTTTTATTTGCATTTGTCGGCTGGCATGTTCATTTTGTTTAATATATTGACCACATCATGCTTATTGTTGTGTTGGTAGAAGAGGACATATGAGAACATATACAGAAAGGCCATATGGAGGTTCTCATGGAGAAATTCCGATACTCAGTGACTCTGCTATTCAGAATTTCGACTGTAGGGATAAATTCTGGCTGCGGCATCTGCATGTTAGGCAGACCCTCTTGGCAGTGGAAAACAGTGGGACTAAAGATCGGGGTTGCACCATTGTTCTTTTCAAGATCTCTTTGGTATCAGCCGAAGTCCACCAGGCTGTAGGGCCATCGTGGGGTACCTGAATGATTCACTAGGGGTGAGCAGCCTTGAGTTTGGCTTGGAGGTGTGCAGGGGGGTGGAAGTACTTGCACTTGTCCCTGGAGCAGCAACCTTTGATGTAATTCACGCAGATAGTCACAGTATTGTTACTTGCTTCAATCATAACGGCAACCGTTCTCCCCATGGGTACAAATGTCGCACTGAAATTCACAGCACACCTCTAGTTTGCCTGAAGGCATCAGCTTTGGAGCAGGAACTGGCATCGGCAGAGGTGGATTTCCAGAAATCAGAACAGGTGCATTTGGTACAAGTTCAGCTCGACACGGGCTCATCCCAGTATAATACACATATGGACTGAAAGTCATGATAGGATTAGCCGTAACTGATGAAGTCACAAGAATACTAAGGGATGACATGTGAATGTTTTGGAGCATAAGCTGCATCTGCTGGGCGAACATGGCTGCTGCGGTCTTCTGTTGAATCAGATTGTTACGTCCATTAATCTCCAGCTGTGTCTTTAAGTGTGGAGGAGGGCGAAGGTACTTGCAGTTCTCTCTGGTACACTGACCCTTTAGAGAATCAAAACAGGCCGCCACACGACCATTTTCCACATGGCAAATTCTTGGCGGATAAGCAAACTTGCAATCTGCATCAGCGTGTGAGCAAGTTCCTCTCTGAAAGTTCCTGCAGACTTCTAAAGTCAGCCACTTAGTATCACGAATGAGGGCAACACTGACAGCCGTCACATTGCGAGTAAAATGTGAATCCAGTGCACTTTTTAGGACAGTATCACTACTGATTGTGAAAGGGTTAAAAGTGGATTTGAGCTCAGCGTGAAGAGATGGCAGGTTGCTTTGGTTGAATGGCTATTTGTTAGCACTTAGGTTTCGGTGTAAGTCAAATCTGATAGGTCAAACAAAAAGACTCTCACAAAATTCAAAATTGTATCAGAATAAAAGTCAAATTAGAGACCGAATCTTAAGAAGGCAACTGTAAAGGCTGAGATGTTTTGTTTTGTCACTTTGCCAAAATTTCTCACTATTGCTTAGCCCCCTTTTTTTTTTTTTTTCAGTAAGATGGGGGTCATTATTTCAACCTCAAAAAAAATGTTGCCACAAAATTACGAAGAGGAAAATGACTAAGGAAACAGATTCACAAAAAATAATGCCCAGATTGTTAACAGTGAACTAAGAGCACCTCAGGATTTTTAGGGGACGGGGTGCAGGGAAGGGAACGTTGGGCACTGAAGCTGGTAGAGACAGTTCTAGAGTAGAGTCCAAGCAGCAGAGTTTTCAGAAAAGGCACTTTTCAGAACCTTCTGCTGCCAGCGCAAACCCAGAGGCTAAGGGCCCCTGCTGTAGGTGGCAGTGGCAGGGGCGGTGGCAGCGACAGCGGCCCATGCTATTTGCCAGTGGCAGAAGCAGAAGCAGCGAGGTGGCCCCTGCACCAGGAGAGCCTCTAGCAGAGGTGTACATTCAATGTCGCCATTTTAAAGTGAGGTTCCTGAAATCATTAGATATAAGCCTCTTTTAAAATTTCTAAGGAAAGATTTTAACATCATCTTGGGCTTTAGTGGCCTTCCTGTCTACCACCTTGTAGTCAGTGTTAGACCATTAGATCCCTTAACAGAAAACTTTCCTAGATCCTAGCTAAAGGAAATCTCATCCTCAAACATTATTTGATTTTTTAAAAGAGGGCTCAGAAGAAAAAGTATTGAAATCCACCAAAATACAATGTGTTTTCCCCCAATTATTTGAGCATTCTTTTTCAGTGGGGTTCTTGGTTTATTTGGCTTACATAACTGCACTTGTCGGACCTATCTGAGCAGAAAAGCATCTTTGGCGTCTACAGCTGTTTCCTGAGAAGGCTCCAAAGCTCATCCAGTACTCATCCAAAGCTGATCCCAGTATCCCCAAGAGGACACATGCAGAGCTGACCTCACACAGAAACCGAAGTGAACGATACATTGTCTACAGAGCTGGCCAGCAATTTCAGGGTCCGGCCCTTCCCTCTCCACCACTGCCTGGGCAGTTCACAGGCTGCCAATATGCAAGTGGCAAATGTTCTGCAGGCAATAATCCTGTCTCTTTAATATGACAATGCCTTTGAGTTAGGCTCCCTTGGCTTTCTGAATTGTTCTTACCGTATAGGTCCTCATGAGTCAGCATGGAGAACTTGAGGCAAGGACACTGTCTGCACTGCATGCTCGGTGCATCTGCGATGGTACTGAAGTGTCAAAGAACAATCTCAGGCCCCGCTCTGACTCCTGCACCATGAGGACAGCAGCGGTTTTACATAAGACCTCTGTAATTTATTAGGTGTCCCTGGGCTGCTCCGTTCCACATTTTTACTTGCTCCCGTCTGCAGACTGGCAAAAGTATCAGTGGGATTTAGTCCTGGAGGGAAGGATGTGCAGGATCCTGGTCTGCACAGAGCCTTCTTCTGAGTCACACTGCATGACTGAAAGGAAAAGCCAAACAACCTTGCATTTTCAGGAAGCAGGAAAACCACAATACAAAGCTACTTCTGAGTGAAGCCCACAGCAAAGCAGTGGACTGTCATCAGAAAGCAGTTGTTTATCAAAGGCAGAAAAATGGCATTCATGATATTGAAAGTATTGAACCAAAGGCTTCAAAACTGAGCCTGGGCCTTGAACACATGCAGGTTTACTGATTAGAAAATACAGTTGATGAGAAAACAGATGTCTAAAAAAGGACATCTGCTGGCTTAAAGCTGTGCAGGCTGCACACCAGAGTCCTGCTCAGATATCGTGGGGTTTTCCACGTTAATACTCGTCCTGAGCCAGTGTGTGTTTCTGCTCAGAGTTCATAGAATTTGCAGTTCTAAGGAGGAAGTTATAGAGCAGACATAGATAAAAGCTGCTGTCTTAACCAAGAAGTCTTTGTTCTCCTTGGAATAGGGTAAAAGTGAGGCAAGCTCCAAGTATCACAGGAGCTTTTCTTTGTTTGGCCAAAGGAGTAGTTCTTTAAACTCCCTAATGTATATATTTATTTAAATTCTCTAGAGAAAGAGCATCTATGGGGGGGAGATATCTATTAAAAGAATTAATGGGATTGCTTGGCAGGACCAGAAGCTCGCCTGGGAAGCCCATAACAGCCATCTGCACACTGGAAACCACAGCATCCAGAGGTTGTTCAGCTCAAGAAGCTGGAAGCCTCAGAAAAACAGGGACCAATGACGTAGCCTCTGGTCCCTGGGGAGTGGCTGGCGTGAGTCTGCACTGCAAGACAAAAGAAGCTGGTGTCCATAAGCAATGGCACAACAAAAGCAGCAGCATGTTTCAGGCAGAATTGTGCTTGCAAGTGCCATCTTGGGTTGCTTTTTCCTCTTTTTTGTTCCACTGGTGCTGCAAAGCTTACTGGATGGTACAACCTATCACAACCATGGCAGTGGGGGGGGGTCTCCTCTCCATGATTTGTTTGTCTACAGGTCAATCATACCTAGAAACACCCCCATAAACATACCCAGAAGTGTGCTTCAGTAATCTCCAAGGCATCTCTCAATCCAGTCAAGCTGACAATCAAGATTAACCATTACAGTCTCCCTCTTTCTGGTCAGAGTTGTGGTGGCAGTTTAGAATAATGTGCTCCAGGCAGTAATTCTCCAAGGCAGCACAAAAAGCAGGAGCTATCCTAGGGCCGCTGTAGAGGGCCGCTGCTCCGCCCCACTCCTGGTCCAAAGAAAACATCCTCAGCTGGACATGGGTTCATTCTCTTCTTCCCTAGAAAGTGGAAGCTTTCTGGCCAGTAACAGTGAATATTTATGGAACTTTATTATTTGCAAGGATCCAGGATAAGGCCTGCAGAATCTGAGGCTTCAACAGCTGAAATAAATTAGGTAAAATTACACAGCTAAAGTAATGGAGGCAAGATGTGAACACCAAGATACTCTGAAGCCACAGCACAGTGCCACACTGCAGGAGACCCCCCCCCCCATGCCAACTAAATCCTGAAAGTGCACCTTGTGTGACTTCCTGTTCCCAAAGGTGGTTACACAAAAGAACTCAAAACATGGTCACTTTTTTTTTTAACACACCTATTATGTGGGTAGTCAGAATCAAGACATAGGAAATAAAAAGGAATAACAATTCCTGGTCTGGATAGGAGACAAGACTTAAACACACTGAAAGAATTAAGAGACTGAGAAAGAGGCATTGCAAAGTATGAATATTAAACTCCAGAGGGATCAAGACAGAAGCTAGACCCCAACGAAGCTCTCAGACCAGGGGCTTGAGGTGGGGAGTAGGGTGGATGATGACAAAAACCTGCCCTTTAGGGGGAAAGCACTGATGTAGGCGGTGTGTGTGTGTGTGTGTGTGTGTGTGTGTGTGTGTGTGTAACACAAACCCTGAAGTAGTTTGCCAGTGTGGTTTCTAGTGGCCTTCAGAGTGTTTCTCTACATAAAAATTATTCAAAAGTTACTCTTTATCTTATTTTAAACATTATTGGGTTCATTATATTTTTTTCTCTGAAGAATTAAAATTTATCTCACAAACTTTGTCTATCTCGGTAAATTTTAACATTTTTGGGGGGGACTTTATAATATTACTCTCAATGTTTTAAACTACATTCAGAAATTTTTAATGTTCCATCCTTTTTATTTCTTGTTCCATTCTTTTTAGAGCACAGAACTTCAATTATCTAAAAATTTTTCAATGTTAATTTAAAATGTCATGATTAGTTCTTAATGTCTCATGGTTTCTTGCTTATAATCAAATCTAAATCTTATTCATCATTTTAAAATTATAGCATAAGAATGATATTTTTCTCTAATGAGAAATATGCTGATTTTATTTTAAATATCACTGATATTTTATAAAATACAAAGGTACCAGTGATGAGATCTTATTATTGAGCTATTTATTAAGAGCTCTTATTATTAGTAAGAAAACAGACACTTCATTTACTTTTTAGCCCTACTTTAACTTGAAAACATTTGCCCACTAAACAAACTGTCCTTGCAGATAATCTCCAAGTTGCCTTTTGAAGTTCATTCCAGAGGGCCCTTGGCAGGGAGCTAGGTTTTAACATGCATCCAAATTCAGAGCAGCAGACACCAGAGATTTTTCACAACTGTTATGTTTAACAGAATCCAAAGGGAAAGGTCTCAGGAGCACATCCCAGCACTTTCACAGAAGAGACCAAAGCCTGAGGAGTAAATGCCAGGATTGTAGCTAATGTCCTTCAACCCTAGCTGCAATTTCCACTTCTGTGGCTCTTACCCCATCTCCCAAGGCTTTGTCTGCCATAACAGACTCCTTGTGATCACTGTAGTGGCAATGAGCTCATGACACAGCTTCTATTTACTTTTTCTGCAATGGGGAGCTATTACCCCACCTACAGGTATCTACAGTGATTTTACAAAAAATGTTAACAGATCAGAGCGAAATGTGATTAAATCAGAAATCATTACACCTCCCTCCATAACAAACCCCAGCCCAGAGCAGACTCAGTGAATGGCATATCTAGATATCCAAGCAAGAAACCCCATAAACTTCCATAGCTCCCTTCCTCCCTGACTAGCATATCCAGTGACAAATGCCTTGCATCCAGTCTCCTGTGCCCTTTCCTCTTCACCTCTGCCCTGTCCATAGAGTCCACACTCTTGATGTCTTGGTGTGAGGAATGCACATGACACAGCACCCCAATCAGTCTCTCCCATACATGCCACCCACTCTACCCAAGCGACTATGGGAATACAAAGCTCGGTTGGTATCAGCCACTGAGCTTTAAAATCTAGGATACCTTTCTATTGTTGACAGGGTAGTCTCTTAGGTAATTGATCAAGGTTTTAGCTCCAGAGCTATTTGCAGCCAGAATGCTTTGCTCTTCCTTATTTCCTGACACAGCGGGGACTATTCATGCTCAGTACTCTCACCGGCCTGCTCAATCCTTCTCAGTAGAACAGCCTCCTTCTGTACACTCCTAAGAGGCCATTTCTTATTCCGGGGTCATTTCTGGCATCACCTATATGGGCCAAGCTGGGAAAACCCGCCATAAATCTTACATATTTCCATTAATTCAGTATATACCTTGATCATACTATAAACTTATTTCTCCTAAGTTGTGAGTATAACACAGTTCTTTTTTTTATCTAGTAATATTTGGCATATATTTTACAACTCAGTCCATAAATTATGTGAAGTTATTTCTGGCAGAAAGTAGGTGCTAAATAAAGGCCTCTCCCACACACACCCCACCAACTGAGGAAGGAAAGACTCACAAGGGATGTGCTAGAACAAAGGCACACAGGAGGGACATACATGCGATAGGTGGGAAAAGGGAAAACGAAGATGAAAGCAAGCAAGCTCTTCAAGGAGAAGACACTTAACAAGGAAGCTATTACAATTAGGGAGAGGTTACAAAAATAAAAAATTCTACTGCCTGGGCCAAGAGGACCAGAGCACGTTAGCTCTGCTGTGGTCCAATCATAAGTCACAGAGTCCTTGAGGTAGGCAGCAGGCACACACTTGGTGCCTCTTCTGCACCCCAGAGTCCAAGGGAGAGGAGCTCTGAGGTCCCCCCAGGAGGTGCAAGGAGGGGACGGCATTGTCAACCAAGACAGGCTGTGGTGGGGTATAGGGGAACATGTGGTCCTGGGCGGAGGGAGGGAGAGAGGTGAGGAGATGACAGACCGGGGAAAGTTCTTTTGTAAACGAAAAGTTGGCAAAATGGAAAAAGAAAATATAAAGGGGAGCCAGAGACAACCCTGCAAATGGTGGTCTCGTGATTTATGAGAGACCTCAAATGCGGTTAACACAAACTCTGAGCTAAGAAATTACAGGTTAAGTGGCATTATCTAAAATATTTAGAAAGTTGGATCCACTTCAAGTACAGATGCTAAGAACATGACATACTGCACAGCTGCCCCTTTCCCCTTCTCGGAGAATATGCCTTCTCAGGGAGGAAACAGGTCTCCATGGCGGGAGGGAGGCGGTGCCATCTTGGCTGGAATGTGTCTCTTGCACAACTCCAAGGCTCTGGGCCAAGCCTGCTCCCCCTTTAGGGCTGGCTCCTCCCAGGGCACAGTCTCTTTCCCCTGGCTCCACCCACATCCAGAAGATCAAGGCACTGAGATGAGTTTAGTAAGGTTAAAAAGGTTCCAGAATTAAACAAGTTACATTCCATTTCCTAGCCACAGATTCTTAATGCAGTGCTCAAAGAATTTCACACCACGGACACTCTATGACAAGCAGAGTGGCAAAGTGTCACTGCAAAGCCTGCTCTGACGGAAAAAGCCTTGTTTCTCGTGTTAACTCTGCCAGTGGCGGGTTGTATGGCACTAGGCAAGTCACGTTGGTCACTGAGGATCTGGGCTTTCATAGCCGCAGAGTGGAATGGCATCGCCTGCAATTCTCAACCTGGGCTGCTTTAACCACCTCGAGGTTTCACCTTAATTTCATCAGAATCTTAAGGACTGGATGCTGAATACTAGTTACTGTAAAAGCTTCCCTTGTGATTCAAGTAAGAAGCCCAAGGCAGGAATCACTGGGACTACACCAATTTACAAGATGATAACAGGGGGAATGATGACAGACTGTCACTAGATGATCACATGATTTAAGAGTTGAAAAAATTATTCTGCAATGTCCTGAGGAGGCATTTCTTCTGTATTTCCCATTGTTACCTACAAATTTTTAGCACTCATCAACTCCTTTGATGCCCACTATAAATTTAAAATGGTTACATATTTTAACTTGAGATTCTTTGTTTAGCAAAACTGCCGCGAAGACCACAGCTCCAAGCCCTTTCTGAAGCAAAACCAGACCTGGCTTCTTAGCCCACAGGTCAGCTTCAGAGAAACAGCAGGAAATGCAAGGAAGGAAGGTGATTCTATTTAAAGTGGAGAAAGAGGCAATTTTCCATCAGAGAGGTGGACTGGCTGCCTTTGTCCAACCAAGAGCAAGTCACAGGGCGGAAGGTGGGATGAAAGCTGAAGCCAGACACTGCCTGAGACAGCTTTTTTAGAGATTAGTCCAACTGGATTAAAAACAAAGCCCTGTTGCCCTGACTGGCCTCTGACCCATAGCAACACCTTTTCCTAGAGATACTGACATAGAGCCTCTTAATTTTGAGGCTTGTAAGGCATCTGGATAGAAAGAAACATCTTTCAAGATAATTCTGACCTGGGGATTACAAGGTCAGACCTGAGCTGCTCTCATCATAGGGCCTGCACCTTCAAAAAATTCTGTTTGATCCATCAGCCCATAGGCTGTAAAGAACAAGGTGTGGTAGCTGGAGTAGGCCCAGCAAGAAACTTTCCACAATTTCACAGATATTCCATGAGCCAGAGGATGGATCATGCCACTCCCACTCCCCTCAGAGTAAAAGCTGAGTAAGTACAGCTAAGGATCCAATTGGTCTTTCAGAGTTAAGTAACTAAAAGCCTAGGGAAATTAGGAAATGATCGGTTGGAATAAACTGCACTCAATTATGAAAAGTTAAATATCCTTGCCAACCTATGGATCATGCTTCTTCATTGACTGGTATGGTGTCTTGTGTGCAATTTAAAGATGAAAATTTAGTGACCAGTGAATTCCCAGGAGCCCAACAAGATGACATGAGATACAATCATCTAAAACATCCTCCTTTAAAAAGTCCTATGAAACTTGAGGGCTAACAGCAAGTGTCTGTGTCTCCACTCAGGATGAAAAAAAACAATGTTCAGAATTATGTGTATGTCTGTAAACTATCCAAGTGTTTCTAAAGCTACAATTTAATATTGAGAAATTTCATACAACTATATTCTACTTTATATATAATACAGAAGATATAATAGATGCCTGCTGCCCGATGTATTATAAAATACTAGATTTCAATGTTTTTTATGGCCATTTTTTAATTGAATTCTTTATTGGTACAATTTATATACATCTCAAAATCACATATAACATTGGGAAATTTGTACCAGTATATGCCACAAGTTAATTCTCATTTTTACCCATATCCTCACCCACTCCCCCCTCCCCCCTCTATACATGCTCTTTTATTTTCTTTCTGTATCATATTTATTCCTTCCCCTCATCACATTCCCACACCAAGTTTTCTATAGAAATATTC
>PVIC010057162.1:0-10738 GCA_004025085.1 Thryonomys swinderianus
AACCAAGAACAGGGAAACATGGCAGCTCTGAATATGTCCATATCAGTCATAACCATTAATGTCGGTGGACTCAATGGGCCAATTAAAAGACACAGACTAGCAGATTGGATCAAGAAGCAAGATCCTACAATCTGCTGCATACAGGAAACACACCTAATTCAGAAGGAAACCCATAGACTGAAAATAAAAGGTTGGAAAACAATCCTCCATGCCACAGGAAACAGCAAAAAAGCAGGAGTGGCTATCTTGTTTGCAGATAAAATAGACTTCAAACCCAAACTGATTAAAAGAGATAAAGAAGGTCACTATATTCTCATACAGGGAACTATCCAAGAGAAAGAAATAACAATTATAAATATTTATGCACCAAACTCTAATGCACACAACTATATAAAACAAACATTACTGGACATGAAAAGCCAGTTAAACATGAATACAATATTAGTAGGGGACTTTAATATGCCACTGTCACAAACTGACAGAGCAACTGGACAAAGAAGCAGTAAGGAAATACTTGACCTAAATCAAACTTTTGAGTAAATGGACTTATTCAATGCCTACAGAATTTTTCACCCTACAAAGTGAGAATATACCTTCTTCGCAGCTGCTCATGGATCATTATTCAAAATAGATAACATTCTAGTCCATAGAACAGGGTTAACTAAATGCTAAGGAATCAAAGTTATCCCCTGACTACTATCAGACCATAGTGCCTTGAAACTGGAGCTGAATAGCAAAAGAAGATCCTCACAAACACATGGAAATTGAACAACATTCTGTTGACCAACCAATGGGCCACAAAAGAAATTAAACAGTTTCTACAACTAAAGGACAACCCCAGCAAAACATACAGGAATTTATGGGACACCATGAAAGTAGTTCTATGAGGGAAATTCATAGCAGTGAATGCCCACACTCGGAAAATAGAGTAAACTGAAATAAAGAATCTAATGATGAACCTCAGACCATTAGAAAAAGAGGAGCAGGGCCAGAGGTTTAGCTCAGTGGTTCTGGTGCCTGCCTCGCAAGCGCAAGGTCCTGAGTATGATACCCAGTAACCACGTACAATGCTGGGCGTGGAGACTCATGCCCACCAGCAATCAATGCCACATACCACAGTGCTGGGCATGGTGGCTCACGCCTGTAATCCCAGCACTCAGGAGGCAGAAACAGGAGGATTTCTGAGTTCAAGGCTTGCCTGGGCTACATAGTGAGCTCAGAGCCAGCCTGAACTACAATGTGAGACCCTGTCTCAAAAAAAAAAAAATAGAAAAAGAAGAGCAAAACAAACAAAAGCACATACAAGAGAGGAAATTATAAGGATCAGAGCAGAAATTAATGCAATGGAGACAAAGAGAACAATAAAAGAATCAATGAATCAAAGAGTTGGTTCTGTGAAAGGATAAATGAAATCAACAGACCCTTAGCCAACCTTATCAAACAAAGGAAGGAAAAGGCTCAAATCCATGCTATAAGGAATGAAAATGGGGAAATCAGCACAGATCCAGAAGAAGTCCAAAGGATAATACACATGTACTTTGAAAATCTGTACTCCAAGAAGATGGAAAATCTAGAAGAAATGGATAGATTTCTAGACACATATGAATTTCCAAAGCTGCACAAAGAGGATATAATGTCAAAGCAGCTAAGAAGCATATGAAGAAATGCCCAACATCACTGGTCATTCAAGAGATGCAAGTGAAAACAAAGCTGAGATTCATCTCACTCCACAAAGAATGGCCGCAATTACAAAATCAACCAACAATAAATACTGGCGAGGCTCTGGGGAGAAAGGAACACTTGTCCACTGTTGGTGGGATTGCAGACTTGTGCAACCATTGTGGAGATCTGTGTGCAGATTTCTCAGAAAACTAGGACTAGGGGTCCCATTTGACCCGGCTATCCTCCTGCTAGGAATATACCCAAAATAATTTTAAAAATCACATTGGAAAGAAAAATGTACACCATTGTTCATAGCAGCTCAGTTCGTGATAGCTCAATCTTGGAAACAACCCAAATGTCCATCAATGGGAGAGTGGATAAAGAAGATGTGTTTTTTTTTTTTTTATAAAATGGAGTATTGTGCTGCCATAAAGAATGACAGATTGATTCATTTATGTGCAAATGGATACACCTGGAAGACACACTAATAAGTGAAATAAATAGATCACAGATAGGCAAATTCCAGATCTTTGATATGAGCACCTGTAGATGCAAATGAGCTCTAGAAAGTATGACAGTTTTTGTAGAATGGGAAATCTCCAAAGGAAATTTGGTGTGGGAATATAATGAGGGGAAGGAATAAATGCGATTCTGAAAGAAAATAAAATAGCATGTATATAGGGGGTGGGGAGGTGTGGTTGGTTGGGGATAAGGGTAAAAATGAGAATTGACCTGTGTTGTATATTGGTACAAATTACCCAATGTTATGTGTGATTTTGAGATGTATATAAATTGTACAAATAAAGAATTTTAAAAATGTGTTAAACAACCCAATATCAATCTGGGAAATTGAAAATGTAATAAAAACCTATGAACAAAGAAAAGTCCCAGTCTTAACGGCTTCACTGCTGAATTCTACAAAACTTTTAAAGAGTTAACGCCAGTATTTCTCAATCTTTTTAATGAAGTCAAAAGGGAAGCAGTACTCCCCAAATCATTCCTTGAAGCAACCATCACCTTGATCCCAAAGGCAGGGAAAGATCCCACCAAAAAAGAAAACTACAGGCCAATCTCTCTAATGAACATTGACGCAGAAATCCTCAAGAAAATACTGGCAAACAGAATACAGAGAGTTATCAAGAAAATCATACACTCTGATCAAGTTGGATTTATTCCCAGGGATGCAAGGCTGATCCAACATACATGAATCAATCAATGTAATACACTATATCAACAGACTCAAGGACAAAAACCATATGATTATCTCAATAAATGCAGAAAAAGCATTTGACAAAATGCAACACCCACTTATGATCAAAACCCTACAGAGAATTGGAATCAATGGACTTTATCTCAATTTAATACAAGCTATTTATGAGAAACCAACAGCCAGCATCATACTTAATGGGCAAAAACTGAAATCTTTAACACTAAGGTCAGGAACGAGACAAGGATGCCCGCTGTCACCACTCTTTTTCAATATAGTGCTGGAAACATTAGCCATAGCAATCAGGCAGGACAAATATAAAAAAGGAATAAAAATAAGAAAGGCAGAAGTTAAACTGTCATTATTTGCTGATGATATGACACTCTATCTAGAGGATCCTAAAAACTCAACCAAGAGACTGCTAGACTTAATTACCAAATTTAGTAGTGTTGCTGGATACAAGGTTAATACTCAAAAATCAACAGCCTTTGTCTACACAAACAACAGACTCACTGAAAGAGAAATTGTGGAGTCAATCCCTTTCATAGTAGCACCCAGAAAAAAGAAATATCTAGGAATTAACCTAATAAAGGAAGTGAAAGACCTCTACTCTGGAAACTATAGGACTCTGAAAAATGAGATAGAAAAGGATATCAGAAAATGGAAAGACATCCCCTGTTCCTGGGTAGGGAGAACCAACATCATCAAAATGGCTATACTGCCACAACTACTATACAGATTCAATGCAATTCCAATTGAAATTCCAACACTATACATCACAGAGCTAGAGAAAATAATACAAAAATTCATCTGGAACCACAAGAAACCTAAAACAGAAAAAGCAATTCTAAGCAACCACGACATGGCAGGTGGTATTACAATCCCCAAATTAAAACTCTATTATAAAGCCATGGTGATTAAAACTGCATAGTACTGGCAAAGTAACAGATCTGAGGACCAGTGGAATAGATTAGAAGATCCAGAAACAACCCCGGATACACCAAGCCACCTTATCGGTGTGTTTTTTTTTATACAGGATGTCACTTCATAGTTCAGACTGGCCCTGAACTCACTATGTAGCCCAGGAAAGCCTTGCACTCAGCAATCCACCTGTCTCTGCCTCCCGAGTGTTGGGATTAGAGGCATGAGCCACCACATCTGGCACTGTGGTATGTGGTGTTGATTGCTGGTGGTTTTGAGTCACCATGCCCAACATTATATATGATTACTGGGATCGAACTTAGGACCTTGTGCTTGTGAGGCAGGAGCTGGAACCACTGAGCTAAATCTCCAGCTTGAAGCCACCTTATCTTTAACAAAGGAGCCAAACATCCTCAATGGAGGAAAGACAGCCTCTTTAACAAATGGTGCTGGAAAAACTGGGCTTTAGCCTGTCAAAAACTAAAACTAGACCTATCTCCTTCACCATGCACAAAAACTAAAGTCACAATGCATGCCATACTTAAACAATAAAACAGAAACAATAAGCCTTCTGGAAAACAGATTAGGTAAAACTCTTGGAGACATTGGCTTAGGCAGAGACTTCATGAATAAAACCTCTCTAGCACAAGAACTAGCAGAAAGAATCAACAAATGGGATCTCATCCTACTGAAAAGCTCCTGCACAGCAAATAAGCCACTGGCACTGCTAAAAAACAACCAACAACATGTGAAAAAAATCTTTACTAGTTGTTTATCAGACAAAGGGCTATTATCTACAATATATATAAAGGACTTAAATAGATCAGCCACCCCAAGTTTAAAGACCCAATTCAAAAATGGGCATCTGAAATGAACAGACACTTCTCAGAGACAGAAGTCAAAGCAGCTAAGAAACATCTGAAGAAATGTTGAACATCACTGATCATTCGAGAGATGCAAATGAAAACAACACTGAGATTTCATCTCACTCCACAAAGAATGGCCACTATTACGAAATCAACCCACAGTAAATGATGGCATGGCTCTGGGGAGAAAGAATCCTTGTCCACTGTTGGTGGGATTGCAGACTTGTGCAACCATTGTGGAGATGTGTATGGCGATTTCTCAGAAAACTAGGACTAGGGGTCCCATTTGACTCTGCTGTCCTCCTGCTAGGAATATACCCAAAATAATTTTTAAAATCACATAAGAAAGACAAATGTACACCATTATTTATAGAAGCTCAGTTCGTGATAGCTCAATCTTGGAAACTACCCAAATGCCCATCAACTGGAGAGTGGATAAAGAAGGTGTGTTTTTTTCTAATAAAATGGAGTATTACTCTGCCATAAAGAATGACAAGATTGATTCATTTATGTGCAAATGGATACACCTGGAGGACATGCTAATGAGTGAAATGAATAGATCACAGATAGGGAAATACCGAATCTTCTCACTGATATGAGCACCTATAGATGCAAATGAGCTCTAGAAAGTATGACAGTCTTTGTAGAATGGGAAATCTCCAAAGGAAATTTGGTGTGGGAATATAATGAGGGGAAGGAATAAATACGATTCTGAAAGAAAATAAATGAGCATGTATATAGGGGGTGGGAGGTGTGGGTGAGTGGGGATATGGGTAAAAATGAGAATTGACTGTGTCATATATATTGGTACAAATGCCCCAATGTTATGTGTGATTGTGAGATGTATATAAATTGAAGCAATAAAGAATTCAATTTTTTTAAAAAAAAGAACAAGAAGGGATGTCTGAGAAATTGTCACTGCTAACAGAAGCATAGCACAAGTCAGATTAAATGTAATGTGGTCTCTTGAATGAGATTCTGAGACAGAAAAAGGAGACTAGGCTAGATTAGGGTGTTAGGGAATAGATATATATTAGTATTGGTTCATTAAGTGTATTAAATATATGAATACAGCATGGTAATAAGAGGGAAAACTAGATACAACATACAGGATTAATCTCTGTGGTATTGTCACAATAATTATATAAATCTAAAACTGTTGTAAATGAAAAGTTAATTTTTAAAATAAAGGGCCTACTATAGTTTTATCTGCCATTATAAGTCTCCACATTCTAAATAAAAAAGCCTAAATGATGGCAAAAAATTCAAATGAGAAAAGATATTTCTAGAATTCCTTCACTTATAAACTTTCTCTCTCTCTCTCTCTCTCTCTCTCTCTCTATATATATATATATATATATATATATATGTATTCTTTAATAATCCAGAGAAAACATTTCATTTTCATTACAGAGTACAATCACAATTGAATATTTTATTTTAATAAAATGAATAAATTCCAAATTAATATTATCTACAGCCATACCATCCTATATGTAGGTCTTGTCTGATCTTTGAAACAAATGAATATTTACATTTCTTTCATTCTTTCTATAATTTGATAGTATTGATATGGTCAGTTCTGATGATATGAGTTTTAATTTGATCATTTTAAACTCAAATATGAAAATGTATGTAAAAGCATCCTGTCAACTGCACATTACCAATGAAATAGGAAATTTAAAAATTTTCTCCTAAAGACTACATTAATTATGACTTTATTGATAGGAATTTCATGGTTGTACCATGAACAATTAGAGATTATGAATAGTGAGTCACTTTTCTGTTGTTGGTTTTATCAGTTGAGCCACCTGATATTGTTAAAATCCAGCACAAATAAGACACAAAATACTGGAAAACTCTAAGCTCTTGTTAATGAGAAGACATTTAAGAGTGAAGAATTGACTTATTAGTGCTTTTAACTTTTAGTGCAGATTTTAGAATCTAGATTCCAAGTCCAGATTCACAAAAGAAACACGAAGTCCTGACATTGGTTCTCAGAAGTAGGTTGGAGCTTCTTTGTCAATTCTGAAATCACAGAGCATATTCTAAATACTACTTTTTCTGCTAGAGCAGGAAGTCTATCAATGTCAATAAAGTTCTTTGGGCAGTTCCATTTTGTATCTTCTTAAATTCTTAATATGACTGTTTATGATTTTTTTCCACTTGGGTAACATTTTAAGATCCACCCAACACCAAAAAGTGATTGTGCATGTTGTTTTCTTCTAAGTGTTTACCCTTTAGTCATAGACACAGAAATGTTGCATCTGTAGGGGTTCCTTTATGTCTTCCCACTATTTGAAACTTCTTTCTGAATTAATCACTGATTTCATAATGCCACATCTCTAAGTTACAGAGTGGAATTTGCCTCTTAACTGATTGTGGTTCCTCAACCATGGTAGAAAAGAAAACTGTGCCTTGTGAGCTACTCTGATGTGTTTGGCATCTGAGCAGGAGAACTCTCTGTTGATAGAGGGGGCAGAAAGTAATTTGGCTTGATATCCTGCCTTTGCCCTTTGTGACGCATGCAAACCACCCAAGGAAGAAAGAAGTTCACCAAGTGGTGACTTCCTGTTCTTTGGGGTGGAGATTAGTTCCAGCATTGTGCAAAAAGAAATTTGCAAGGAGCTCTATGAAATGGAGACCACACTCCAGGAAGATTTAGCGCTTGTACCTTGGTTTGGTGGTGGTGATGGTGGTAGTGGTAGCAGGACATTTGGAAGTGTACAGAATTCACCTGGACCGCATTGAGAAACCTATTGTCTCCTTTTCTAGGCCTTAGGATCTTTGAAAACTGTTTTGGATAGTACTCAACAAAAAAAGACTTAAGATTTAAAGGGGATACTAACAAGAAATGTTTGGTTTTGCTTAATAGAATCAATATTATTAGGAGTTTAATCTTAAATTTACTACTTGATACTTAGCTACAAATTCAAATTACATAACCTTTTCTCAGTAAGGATGATCACCCAGTGAAACAAGTCCTAGATTTAATTCTACCTCACAAAATCTGATGAGAGGAGGAAGTAAAAAAGAGAAGTAAACATAGAGGAAGAGAGTGAGGGTAAGAAAGAAAAGGAGAGGAAGAAAGGAAGGAAAGAAGGAGGAAAGGAAAAGGGAAAAAAAGAAAACGCAAACCCTCACAAGTAAATCCATTTTTAACTCCACCTTATCCTGGTAAATAAAGAAAACTTTTAGATTGGTTAGCATAAAAATACAATTGCATATAATAACAGAATAAAGAGTTAACTACTGGAGTTGGTAGTTGTAGTGTGAAGGAGGATACTTGGTCTTCAAAGCCTCAGGATCAGATGGACTGATCATCATAGTGAACATTATTCAACATGTGATAACTTACAAGGCCAGTATCTTGTTTGTAGAGTTTCAAGTAAAGAGAAACCTCCAGTGCTCATCTGCTTTCTAAATTTTTGGTTCAGAGCAAATTACACAAGCTTCACTAATGGTGCATACTTTACAAAAGCATTCAAATGTTCATGTATCTCAATCAAGTGTGACAATAACTCTCTGTTGCAACCCAACCACTGTATATTGAGCACAAAGCACAAAACATATTGCCCTTGTCTAAGGACAGTGCCCTGATTTTGAAGTACCTCAGAGAAAACAGGATAAAAAATGGTCAAAATAGTGTTCTCTCACTGAAGTAAAACATGGAGATGAGAGACTTCTTTTGTTCTTGTTTCTTTGAAAAATAAGAATTCTTCATAGAAATCAAAGGGTCTTTGTCTCTGTGTCTGTTTCTGTGCATGTGCATCTATAACTTACCATTTAAGGTTCCTAGTTAGTTACTTGGCTTGAATAAATAAAACTAATATTTTATTATATTTGTTCCTGGTGTTTCTTTCTTTTTAAATTAATTAATGGTGTACGGTATGGTGCTGGGATCTTCTATGTGTACACAGCATATCTTGATTCTTATTTTTTCCCCATCCCCCTGCTCCTCAAACCTAGCATCCATCCCTGTTTACAAAGATTTTGTTTCCATTTTTCCCTTCTTTTCTCATATTTTGTTTTCTTTTGGTTCTTTGGTCCCAGTGTTTCTAAATCTCCCCAACAATCAAAGAGCATAAAATTAACTTTGAATACATAGATGTCCTCATTTCAATAGCTAATATAATTTTTTAATATTGAATGTCTTAAAAATTTGGAATTACTTGGAGCTAGACTCAGAGGGCCTTTGTTTAAAGATTTAGTAAAGGTTTACTTTGTGAAACACACATAAAATAGTTACTTTAAATTTTCTGCTAAAAATAGTACCAGTAGAAGATGTTTTAAAATATGAATACAGGAGGCAAGAAAGCATGGTCATTAAAGCATAGGGTTTCGAGTTTGGGAGATTCTAATTCAGCTCCTGGCCATTCCATATGAGCTTAGCAAGTTGTTTTACTTATCCAAAGCTTAATTTCCTCAGATGTGGACACACCACAACCTCACTGACAATGAAAACAAGATGATGCACACAAAGCCCTAGCAGAACAGTTGGCACAGTGCATAGAAGGGGGCTAATAGTGATGGTGACTTTCCTGAGTAAATATATTTGTGTTAGTTACTTTTCTCTTACTGCTGAGACAAAATACCCAGCATCCAAACTTAGAGGTGAAGCAGTTTATTTGTCTCACAGTCTGTAGAGGTTTCAGTCCATAGTTGTCTGGCTCCAAGACAGGCTTGGTATACAGGCCTCACAGAGAAGAAACAGCCTGGTCCATACAAAGTAACAAAGGTAACCAGAGAGTTTAACAACATCTTTCTGCCCCTTTTCTCCCATTCACACTACAGGGATTAGGGCAGGACCAGACAAATCACATGTAGTGGCCTAGTAATCATGCTCTTAACCCCAGCATCACACATTCCAGATTCAACTACCTCTCAAGAAGAAAGTCCCACCTCACCTGCATGACACTTTGGGGGGACATCTATACACAACCTAACAACATTATCAGGTAAAAAGTAAGTGGAGTTGCAAAGCACTTGAGGCCTACAAGAAGCAGTGGTCACTTAAGTCTGGTGGTTTCAGAAGTTTTCAATTGGTCCATGAAAAAAGGGGAAATTTGGACAATTGATATAAAAAAAGAAAGGGCACAGAAGCCATATGAAAAATGATGGAAAGCAGGGGAACGAGCGGCAGACGGACCGGACCCAGCAGCTCCCGGCCCACCATGCCGTGTTTCCAGTGGACTGGGGAACGAGCAGAGGACGGACCAGAAGCAGCAGCTCTGGGCCTGCGGTGCCGTGTTTCCAGTGGACTGGGGAACGAGCGGCAGACGGACCGGAACCAGCAGCTCCAGGCCCGCCCTGCCGTGTTTCCAGTGGACTGAGGAACGAGCAGCGGGTGGACCAGACCCAGCAGCTCCGAACCCACCGTGCCGTGCTTCCGGTGGACTGAGTGAGCAGCACGCAGACCCGGCTGCAGGGTGCAGTCTATTTCCAGTGGACTGAAGGCCGCCCAGCAGCACACTGTATCCCAGAGCTGTGCAGTGAGGAGTCAGACATAGAGGTAACTCATAAGCTCAAAGTATCCAGTATAAAATCTAACAAACCTTTTTTGTCTTATTTACTGTGTTTAATACTGATATTGGCATTTATTGTATTATGGTAACAAACATGATGTGATTGTTCTGCTCAAATACCAACCATGATGTGTCAGGAGTGAGAACTCTCAAGGGTTATTACAGATTCAAGGAGGACCCCCCTGGAACGTGCTGCTTCCAAAGGGCCCCAGATAATAGAAAGAGACCTGCAACAAACATTGTCCTGTCATCAGTCAAAGAAGAGCATTAAAAACAAAGAAACAGTAGAAATGGGAAAATACACAAAAAACCAGACACAAAGATCACCACCACAGGGAAATTCAGAGAAAAGGGAAATAGGGCAAACTGAAACTCAAACACCAGGACTCCTGGAGATGGTAACTAAAGCAGATCTAGTAAAATGGAAAACAGAACTCATCTCTGAGATCAAAACAGAGATACTGTCCTCAGTGAAAGACTTCATTAAAGAAGAGATCAGTGAGATGATTGAATCCAAGTTAGCAGAAGCAATGGAACCTTTTAAACAGCTTCAAGCA
>PVIC010057163.1:0-10745 GCA_004025085.1 Thryonomys swinderianus
TCCTTTTCTGCTTTCAGCTGCTTGGAATGAAGAGGAATGGATCATCTTGGGATGGCTGGTTCTCACCCTCTGACTAACTGAGCAGCAAGCTGGCAGGAGCCTGGGCTCTGAAGCCATGGCTTGGCTGGGGATTTGGTTCCTCTGCCTGCCCAGTAAGCGCAAGATCCCAAGTTTGATCCCCAGTATAGCAAAAACAAAACAAAACAAAAAAACTGCTGAACCCATGGCTTGCTGCTACCTGGAGTATTACCTAATACAGAAATAAATTCCGCCTCACTGAAGTCACTCTTACTGGTTCTCTGTGACAGCAGCACAATGGACTTTAAGACAGGATCTTGCTGTGTGTGTAGCCCAGGCTGCCCTCACACTTGAGATCCTCCTGCCTCAGCTTCCAAAGTTCTGAGATTAACAGACTTGTGCCACCACACACAGTTTAAAGCAACATTTTAAATTTACATGCCCCCCTCCACAGGTGGAGTGCCAGATTTATATCCTAGCATCGCCACCCTTTTATACAAATAGCCCCTCTTCCTCATTAACTTCCAAAGGTCCCCATTAGACATTGGATCCATGTGTCCATCCCTGAACTTATCATTGTGATCAGAAGAATGTAAAATGAGGGTTGGGGCCTCATGGTCACTCCTTGCCTGGCTGATTTCACATCCCACAGGGGTGAGGTTATCACAGAGCATGTTCCCATTAGACAAACTTGGGTCACATGTCCATCCCTGAGCCATTTTTTTGTTGTTGTTTTTTGTTTTTTGAGACAGGGTCTCACGTTGTAGCTCAGGCTGGCCCTGAGCTCACTATGGTTCCCAGGCAAGCCGCCGCGAACTCAGCAATCCTCCTGTCTCTGCCTCCCGAGTGCTGGGATGACAGGTGTGAGCCACCACGCCTGGCACTGTGGTATGTGGTATTGATGGCTGGTGGGCGTGAGTCTCCACGCCCAGCACTGTATGTGGTTACTGGGGATCGAACTCAGGATCTTGCGCTTGCGAGGCAGGCTCCGAAACCACTGAGCTAACCCTCTGGCCTGCCAATCATTTTGTTTGGAGCAATTACCATGCAGATTGGAGCCCCTGCTTTGGCTTGGCAAGCAAACTCCACATCACAGGAGGGCAGGGCTCTGGGAAAGAAGTCAAATGAAGGTGCTTTCAGGGTTTGGAAGTGCACGCCTGTCATCCCAGCCCTTGGGAGACTGAGGTGGACACACTGCCTCAAGTCTGAGGCTATCCTGGGCTACGTGGTGAATTGAAGCCACCCCAAATCACATAACAAGACCCTGTCTCAAAAAAAAAAAAAAAAGGGCTGTTACTAGAAGGGGGGACTTGGGTGAATAGACACAAAAAATTGGTTTTAAACTTTGTCAGAAAAATAATGAAATATACTCAGGCACTATCAGGTGTAGAAGACAAGAATGAAAGCTATGTGTGTTCAGACCATTTGGACTTAACTGCATTCTATTAGAACTAACCTAAGCAAGTTCAATAATTGCTGTCCCGCAGAGCATTTAACCTATCTCCCTCTTCCCTACCTCCCTTCTTGCATTAAACCCAGGAAACCCTGAGCTCCATCCCCACCCATTTTTTAGTTTTTTACTTTGAGACAGGGTCTTGCTAAGTTGCCCAGGCTGGGCTTGAACATGTGATCCTCCTGCTTCAGTCCCTTGCATAGCTGAGATTATAGGCGTGCACTGCTGTGTTTATGAAATGAAATACCCAGCATATAAAAGTGTAGGCAGGGCCGGGCATGGTGGCTCACACGTGTCATCCCAGCACTTGGTAGGCAGAGGCAGGAGGTTTGCTGGGTTTGAGGCTTGCCTGGGCTCCATGGTGAGCTCAGGGCCAGCCTGAACCACAAAACGAGACCCTGTCTCCAAAAAATAATATTAATTAAAAAAAAGCATAGGCAGGGAAAAACAAAAACGTGTGTAGGTAGTGACTTTTAAAATCTCTTAAACATCACAATCCAAGATACTGTGTAATTTTATAAATAAAGGACTATGAAGTATGAACAAAATATATAGTGAATATTTAAATTTAAAACATTTATTAAGGTAAAAGTCACATTTCCATTCATTTCAAAGTACCACCTGTTGTTTTGAACATACTTGTCCCTCGTCCTAGCCCTTTCTGCAGCAGGTCTGGATGTGCTCTTTCGTGTCTTTACTGGCGAATCCTGGCTGCCTCCGTGTCCTGAATTGATCCAAAATGCTTCCCTTTGGTGACCGTTTTGAGTTTGGGGAAGAACCTGAGGTTGCAAGGTGCCAGGTCCTGTGAATAAGGTGTATAAAGACAGCAGTCATGTTTTTATTTGACAGAAATTGCCATCAGTACTTGATCAATAATATAGTGAATGTTTAGCCATTTTGTTCCAATAAAGTACGCATTGTCATTAACCCCTCAAAATACCATGGTACTTGCCCTCGCCTTAGACGCAATTACCCAAGTGCTCCTGCCAGTGAGTCTTTCAACATCCTAAGTTATATTTCTTTAATTTAACCATTCGCCCTATCTTTCCATCAACCATGTACACATCAGTGGGTATTCTGACCTTGCCCTGTGCAAAAACAGTCAACAACTGTTTCGTGACTTCACACAGTCATGATTAGTACTTTATTTCCTGACTGGGGAGCGATGCTGATTAGCAGGATATTATCAGTAGCTTACATTTTTGAAATGCTTGTTATGCACGAGGCTAGATTTTACAGATGAGAAGACTGAAACTCTGATAAGGGAGGACTCACGTCCAGGGTCACACAGCAAAAAAACAAAAACAAAAACGTGTGTCCCCGGGAGGCTGCAAGTGGATGAGTTCCCAGACCTCCGGGGGCCGCCGGGCCCAGGGGCGCCCCCGCCCCCTCCCTGGGGCGCTTATCGCGGCTGGGCTGCTGCAGGCCACGCCCCTCGGGGGAAGGGCTGCCTAGGCTCAGAGCTGGAAGAGCCTGGTCAGCTGTGTCCGGCGGAGGCAGCTGCTGACCAGCTGTGCCCTGTGCCAGGGGCGGGGGCCGAGGGGGCAAGAGCCCTGGGTTCCCCGAGGGCGACGTCATGCAACACCTCGGGGCGCCCCTCTGGCTCCTCTGCTTTCTGCTAGCCGGGGCAGCCTGGGCGTCCCCGCCCAAGATTCCCGACCCCAAATTTGAGAGCAAAGGTAAGGACCGGTGTGTGCGCGGGGCCCCTGCGCTGGGTCCCCCCGAGGGGAACGCTGGGGCTTGGCTCCCGGTCGGGCTCCACACCGGTCCGTGGGCCCTACACCGGACCCCAAGGAGACAAGCCGGAGCCTAGGGCCCGCGAATGCGGCCTCGGGGAGCAGCCAGCGCGGGACCTAACTCCTCGCCACACCTCTTAGGGAGTCTGGGACTTGCTACCTGGTAACTGGACAGGGGCGGCAGGGCTCGTCTCCTCAAAGCCTGAGTCCCGAGGGAGGGGACCGCGGCCCTCCAGTGGGGGGAGGTAGACCCCGGGCTGAGCCCCTGGGCGCTGGAAACGCCGTTTGTGGCTCGCACCGGGTCCCGGTCCCGCCGGGTGGAGGAAGGGGGCGGGGTACACGGTTGGAGCTATCGGGCGGCCGGGAGCCTGCGCCGGCCCGATAGAGGCCGCCTCGTCCACATCCACCCGTGGGCGCGCCCGGGGCTGAGCGCAAGCGGGCCGAGGTCTCCCGAGCCGCGGCGGGTGGGCGTGCCGCGTGCTCGCCGTCAAAGGGGAAATCGAGGCGAGCGACCTGCGTCTGGAAACCGGGGGCGGGGGCGCCCCATGTGCAGACCCCGAGGGCCCTTCGAGGAAGAGGGCGGGGCGGGGCTTTTTTCTTATCGGGTCTTCGCAGGCCGAAGGGGAGGGGAAGGGGGCTGGGGACGGAGAGCAGGGCCCGGCTGCCCTGACCCCTCCTCCACGGCCACCTCTCCAGTGGCCCTGCTGGTGGCCCGCGGGCCCCGAGAGCTTCTCTGCTTCACTGAGCGGCTGGAGGACTTGGTGTGCTTCTGGGAAGAAGCGGCAAGCTCCGGGGTCACCTCCAGCAACTATAGCTTCTCCTACCAGCTCGAGTGAGTGGCGAGGCTGGCGTCCCCAAGATGGGTGGGGGCCTCCGCGGTGGCCGCAGCCCGAGGTGTCCCTGGGGCCTGGGGTCTGGATGGCGCTTCGCGTGGTAGGGAGCCCGGGGTCGGGCTGAATGTGCCCCCTAGCGGCTGCGCCTCGATTATTTCTTGATCGCTTCTGGGAGGCGACCCCAACACCCAGGCTGGAACAGTGCCCTTTCAGTTCTGGGCTCGCGCGTCACTATTTGAAGCTGGGACGCCTCCTCGTGGCAGTCATCAAATGCCCCCACGGCCGGGCGTGATGGCGCATGCCTGTAACTGGGGAGGCTGAAGCAGGAGGATCACGGGGAGTTCGAGGCCAGCCTGAGCTACATAGCAACAAGACCCTGTCTCACAAAACAAAAAAAATGCTCCCACGGCCCGGGCTCAGCAAATTCTTTAGCCCCAGTCCCCCTAATGTGCTCCCTTCCTTTCTGGTCCCTGTGTGCACAGAGGCGAGCCTTGGAAGCCCTGTCACCTGCACCAGGCACCCACCGCCCCGGGCGCCGTGCGCTTCTGGTGCTCGCTGCCCACGGCCGACACGTCGAGCTTCGTGCCCCTGGAGCTGCGCGTCACGGAGACCTCCTCCGGCTCCCTGCGTTACCACCGGGTCATCCACATCAACGAAGTGGGTGAGTGCGCGGGCCGTGCAGGAGTGGGCGCGAGGGCGTGGGCCCCACGCGCCTGACCTGGCCCCATCCGCAGTGCTCCTGGACGCTCCCACGGGGCTGCAGGCCCTGCGGGCCGAGGAGGGCGGTCAAGTGATGCTTCGCTGGCTCCCGCCGCCTGGGGCGCCCATGACGACCCACATCCGCTACGAGGTGGACGTCTCTGCCGGCAGCAGCGCCGGCGGAGCACAGAGAGTGAGGCCTGCCCCTAGGTCCCTTCCCCGGGACCTTAGCCTGATGCCCCACATCCTGCTTCCTTCATGTCCAAGACCAGTCCAGATCCACTGGCATATCCGCTTTGTTCATGCGGCTCCAGTGCACCCGAGTGCCAACCTCCCACCCTACTGCCCCACACTCCAGGACCCAACAGCTTCCACTAGGGCCTGCTTCGTGGTGAAAGGGGAAACTGAGGCAAGCCCTTATATATCCCAAGTTCTGCCCTTTGTCATGGGAGTCCTTGCTCTGATAGGCCTTGAGGATTCTGAGTCCCACTCCCTGCTCTCATTGGTCCCTGCCTGCCGTCCTTCCTCTCCCTGATTGGATGGACCCCTCTAGGGGCTGCCTCTGACCGCCCCGCCCCCCCCTGGACCCGCCCCAAGGTGGAGATCCTGGAGGGCCGCACAGAGTGCGTCCTCAGCAACCTGCGCGGCGCCACGCACTACACCTTCATGGTTCGCGCACGTATGGCCGAGCCCAGCTTCAGCGGCTTCTGGAGCGCCTGGTCTGAGCCTGCGTCGCTGCTGACCGCTAGCGGTGAGGCCCTCGGACGGGTGTAGGAGGAGCCGGGGCACAATGCCTGGCACACCTGCCGACGCGATCTCCTGCCTGCCCCCAGACCTGGACCCCCTCATCCTGACGCTGTCTCTCATCCTCGTGCTCATCATGCTGCTGCTAGCCGTGCTCACCCTGCTGTCCCACCGCCGGTGAGTCCCCACGAGGGCGTCTGGCCCACAGCTGCCCTATGACCTCCCTGTCCACTTGGGAAACTAGGTTCAGCGAGGCGAGCCCTTGCACAAGGTCACACAGCCTCGAGTTGCGCTGGAGGCTTGCACTTGCTTGCCCATGTACCTCAGTGGCTGCCAGGTCTTGGGTCCCCAGTCTTCCCTAGTGCCACCAACTTTGAAAGATTTAAGTCCCCGAAAGCCTCCTGAAACCCCACTGTCAGGTGTTTTATGATCTGAACGTTTGAGATGGTTGTAATTCTAGGCACAGCCAGAGAGATCTACACCAGCTTCACACATACAGTTCCTTCCTCCTGGAATACCCTTCCAGCTCTAACCACTCAGTAGTCTTCACTCTCGATGACCTTTTCATTTACTTGATTGGTGAATAGGAGAATACACTTTTTTTTTTTCTTTTTGACAGAAGGTCTTGCTATGTAGTTCCGGCTGGCCTCAAACTCATAGTGATCCTCCTGCCTCAGCTTTCTGAGTGCTAGGATTATAGGCCTGCACTCCCACACCCGGCAGAACACATTTTGAGTGCCAGCTACGGTGAGGCACTGGGAAAAGAATGGAAAACAAAGTAGACCCTCTCCACAATTCCTGACTGGGTGGACCTCAGTCAAGTCACGAAGACAGACAAGGAAAACAAACAAGGAAACAGAGCAAACTAGTTATAAACCATGACGAACGGTGTCACAGAGACAAACAGGAGATCATGGGATAGTCAGGGGAGGCCTCTAGGGACCAGCAACCTGGAGCAAAAGCCTCAAAGGGGGAACAAAGCAGCTGCATAAAAATCAACAGAGACACAGCAAGTGCAAAGGCCGCACTGATGCCACCGCAAGGAGAGCTGTATGGCTGGAAGAGTGCAGAAGGAGGAAGCGGTCAGTGAGGACATGAGGGAGGAGGTGGAGATCCGCAGGGCTCTGGGAAGGAATCTGGGTTTTGTTTCTTGGTTCGCTTTGTGCTGGGGAGGAAACATAAGGCCTTGAGAGTGCTGAGCGCGCTTTGTCACTGAGCCACACCCCAGCCCTGGATTTGATTCTGAATGTACCGGGAAACACGGGAAGGAGTGATGAAAGGACTGGCTTCGTGGAACACCAGGCAAAGCCTAGGCCGGAATGATCCAGAGCATGAGTCAGTATATATATTGAACTGTAGGCATCCTTCGGGTACCCTTCTGGGGGCCTTGCTGTGCTGCACGCCGAGCCCCTGCTCCCCAGCCATGACGGACTCCACCTCCTGGATGCGGGGCCTGGGGACTGGGAGGGGACTGGTGACTATGCACAGGCTGGTGTCCGGAACTTGTTTCCGTGGGTTTCACAGGACTCTGAAGCAAAAGATCTGGCCTGGAATCCCGAGCCCCGAGAGTGAGTTTGAGGGGCTCTTCACCACCCACAAGGGTAACTTCCAGGTAGGTGGCTTGGCTGTCCCCAGGGCTCTGGGGCCATAAAGCTTCTGAAAGCAGAAGCCCAGGGTCGTGAGCAGGCTGCCGCTGTTCCCCCCAGCTCTGGCTGACACAGCATGACGGCTGTCTGTGGTGGAACCCCTGCGCCCCCTTTCCGGAAGACCCACCTGTCCACCTGGAAGTCCTCTCCGAGCGATGCTGGGGGGCGAGCCAGGCAGTCGAGCCGGGGGCAGAGGACGAGGGGCCCCAGCTGCAGCTGGTGAGCCGTGAGCACACCCAGGACTCCTACCTGGTGCTGGACGAGTGGCTGGTGCCCCGGGGCCCACATGGTGAGGGTCTCCAGGGGCCCCGGGGCTGTGTGGACATCGCGGCTGTGGACGAAGCCTCCCAAGCATCCTCCTGTTCATCTGCTCTGGCCCCGAAGCCGGGGCCAGAGGAGGCCCTGGCCACGAGCTTTGAATACACAATCCTGGACCCCAGCTCCCAGCTCTTGCGCCCCTGGGGACTTCGTCCTGAGCTACCTCCCACCCCACCCGACCTGAAGTACCTGTACCTCGTGGTGTCTGACTCTGGCATATCAACTGATTACAGCTCAGGGGGCTCCCAGGAAGCCCGGGGCGGCTCATGCAATGACACCTACTCCAACTCCTACGAGAACAGCCTCATCCCTGCCCCTAAGCCCCAGGCCCCCAGCTATGTGGCCTGTTCTTAGGACCCCAGCCAAGAAGGAGCAGGGCAGCGGCCATCGACCCAGCCCATCCTGCTCAGGAAATCACAAGCTGGCAGTATTTTTAAATATGTATAGTTTTTGTGTGTATATATATTATATATACATCTGTATACATTTTTCTACCATGACTTTTACAAACACCCCAGAAGCCCCATCTGTCCCTGTGCCCAGGGCATAGGGAGAACAGTTAAAGTCCTTTGAGTTCAGCCTGAAATTCTGGAAGTCGGAAGACTAATCCTAATAAATTAGTACACATTATATGATTTGCCACAGCAACTGGCTCTTTAAATCTTAGTGACTTAACCCATTAAGTGATTTCTCTCTGGGATCTCAATCAAGGCTGGTGAGCAGACCTCCTGGGATGACTGAGACTCCCTGGGGTATCTTCAGGTCCTCTGTTGGCTCTGCATCCTGCTAGCTATGCAATGAAGGACCACAGCAAGAGAATTCACGGACCATTTTAGGGATCTGGCTGGAAAATTAGCTCTATCTTTTCCAGCACATTTGATTGGCCAAAAGTCATATGACCTGAAGTAGCTCTAACAGATGCTGGGAAATGTAGTTTACTTGAATACTGAGGTGGGGGGAGCCTATTTAATGAGCATTTAGCTGGTCTGCTCTTAATGATGACAATAATTCATAAGGCTTTATTATGAATCAAGCTATGCTTTAAGAAAGCACTGTGGGTCCGGGGATTTAGCTCAGTGGTTCAGGTGTCTACCTGGCAAGCGCAAGATCCCAAATTCAATCCCTGGCACCACATACCACAGTGCCGGATGTGATGGCTCACACCTGTACTCCCAGCACTGGGAGGCAGAGGCAGGATTGCTGTGAGTTAGAGGTTTGCTTGGGCTACATAGTGAGCTCCGGGCCAGCCTGAACTACAAAGTGGGACCCTGTCTCAAAAAAAGTACATATGGACCAGGACAGTATTTGCAGCAGTAAGTGAAACTGTCAATAAACAGAGGTATAAACAGCCATGGAATAATATACAACAGGGAAAAAGCAATAAACTAGAAACTGGCTAAATCTTAGTAACAATGCAGACAGGGCAAAGAAGGACAGAGGAAGCCTCAAATCATGTTTATAACAAGACTCTTTATATAGTTCTAAACAGTAAAATAAAAAAGTTTTTTGGGCATAATATGTATGCAATAATGCAAATTTAGTGTTTGTTGGGCTGGGGTGGAACCCAGGGCCTCACAACTGTTGGGTACCCATGAGCTATCCCGCCACCCCTATAATGCCAGTTTTGAAGGCGAGAAGAACTCTAGGTTCCTTAGGTCTTGGTTCTGTATCTGTCCCTGAGAGAAATATTCCAGCCAGGGGAAACTGAGGCAGAGAAAGGCTGCCGCCCTGCAAAACTCAGAGCTGACCCCTAGAGCCCAAACTTTTGTCGTGGCTGGTCTCCTCTGTCTGGGCAGGCCACGGAGTGCTTGTCATTTCTCCATCGGGTTGGAAAGTCACCTGCCACTGTGCCCTGGTGCCTGGGCCGCCTGGATCCAGGCAGACTCGGAAGCCATGGCCGCCCGGGGCTGCCGCATCCGCCTGCAGCCAGCACTGTGCAGGGAAATACCGCTGGAGCAGCGCCCGCTGCAGGGCCTCCCCGCCTTCTGCTTCCTCCTCGGTCTTCAGGGCCACCATGAGCCTGCAGTGCCGGCTGGGGCCAGCACAGCGGCTGAAGTGGGCAGCCGTATCCAGAAGCAAGGCGGCCAGATAGGCAGCCTCCTGGCACCCCGGGTCTTCTGCTAGATATTCCTCCAGGCCATCGAGGAGCAGGAGGGAGGGGACGGGCCCTGTGGTCTCGTGGGCAGAGCACAGGAATCGGAGCAGCTCTCGTGTTGAGGGCGGGTAGTGGAAGTGAATCTTCTGTAAAATTCAGAAAGAACGAAAAAGCCAGATTCACACAGGGTTCAGACTCCCCACAATGGCAGCTCTGCTTCCATCCTCCTCTCCACACACACCGCTAAGGGAGCTCGAACCCAAGGCCTCTGCACTGAACTCCATTCCCAATCCTTATTTTTATTTTTTATTCAGAGTCAGAGTCTTGCTAAGTCAATAGGTTGCCCGGACTAGGCTTGGACTTGCGATCCTCCTGCCTCAGCCTCCCAGAATGCCAGGACTGTAGACTTGTACATCGGGCCAGGCTCGAGCCCGGAGCCCTGCTTCCTTGCGGAGTCCTCGGCTAGCCTCTAACATCCGACACAGCTGGCTTCAGGATGAAACTGTGGCTCAGAGCGGTATTCTACTCACGCCTGTTTTTCCAGCACTTAGGACTGTGGCAGGTAAACTGAGGGCCAATCTGTTTTCATTTTCTCCTCTGAATAGGGCAACCTTTTCAAGGACAACCAGCCTCTAGCACTCTCAATATGACTCCAGCCTTGATGGCTCCACTAAAACCTACTCCAGCACAGACCAGACCCATCTTATTCCCTCCCCTTACGCGCTTTGGGCACCGCCTTCCTAACACCGCCTGTGATTGGGTGGTCTTTCACTCAATATTAACTAAATTCCGCACAGTACAGTCACTCGCGCCTTCCCTACTCTACTATCAAACTGCTCAAGCGTGCCCTCTTGCCGACCCCATTGGTCGATCTATATGTCACTCAAACTCGCCCCGTCCCTCCCCGGCTGGTTTCCTTCTAGTCCCACCCCATTGTTATACCTGGAGCCGCAAAGGGTCGAGTGTGCCAGGGGTACCACGGGGCAGGCTCTGAAGAGGCCTTCGAGTCAGGAAGAGGACAGGACCTCGACCCTCTCCTGCTACTTCCAAGGCCGCCATAAATAACAGCGCTGTTTTTTCAGAGCCTGGACCGCCGAGAAGCAGCAAAGGCAGTTCAGACTCAGCCGTGTTCTCTCCAGTCAAGCCCGCGCTACCTCGGTTTAGCACTCGCCGCAGCGTCTCCGCCATTCGCAATGTCCCTCT
>PVIC010057164.1:0-10732 GCA_004025085.1 Thryonomys swinderianus
CTCCCTCCCTCCCTCCCTTCCTTCCTTTTTTTGACACAGGATCTTGCTGAGTCACTCAGTACCCCAGGCTGGGCTTGAATATGTAATTCTCCCGCCGTAGGTTCCCAGAGTACTGGGATTACAGGTGTGTGCCACCATGCCTCATATGTCTTTCTCAGATAAACAACTTCATTGAGGTGTAATCCATATACTGTATAACTCACTCATTCAAAGTGTGTAATTTAGCCACAGTGGCATGTGCCTGTAGTCCCAGCCTCTCTGGAGGATCGCTCAAGTCTAGGAGTTAAGGACCATCCTGGACAATACAGTGGGACCCTGGCATAAAACAAAACAACAATTAAGTCTGGCCTTCTTTTCTCTCTCTCTTTTTGTTTTTGTTTTTGAGGGAGGGTCTTAGTATATAGCCCAACCTGGACTTAACTTGGGGGATACAGGTATATGCTGCTATACTGAACACTCTGTTCAGATCTTTGAGTT
This sequence comes from Thryonomys swinderianus, assembly GCA_004025085.1. Taxonomy (NCBI): domain Eukaryota; kingdom Metazoa; phylum Chordata; class Mammalia; order Rodentia; family Thryonomyidae; genus Thryonomys; species Thryonomys swinderianus. The sequence continues at coordinate 478 of PVIC010057164.1, forward strand.
TGTCCACGAGTAGGTAGAGGTCTATCAGTGGATTTAATGAGTCAGAGAGGTTTGAATGGTTTTAAAAACCTTGATACCTACTGCCAGGTTATCTTCTAGAAAGTTCCACACTGCCCTTGGTTTTAATTTTAATCTTCTGCTCACCAATGAATTCTTTTTTGCCCCATTTTTTTTTTGTAGGGTCTTATTAAAGCAGTTCCATCAAAAAAGGAGATCTAGCTCTGTCTCCCAAAAAATCCAAGGTTAGGATGTAGAATTTTTCAAAAAAGCAGAGAAGCAGGATCTGAGGTTAAGATCGGTGAGAGTGGGGGTGCTGTAGTTGGGGTCTGTAACTTCGGATTTACTTGATGACCCTTGGAAATATCCAAGTCTGGCTCAAGATGCCTTGGCCTGGGTCCACACTGGCCTAGTCTCTGCTTTGGGATGCTTCCTGAGGCCACTACCTACATGACATAGTTCTTGTCAGTTCAGTGGTCCTTGCTAGGGAAAGAACTCCCTGTTCCTTGTTTATCATGAAACTTGCTAGTGAATTCTCTGGACTGCCTGTGTATTGGAATCCAAAAAGCATTTTGACTTTTTTTCCACGCATGTAGCAGTGGGTTAATTCTGCTAGATAGTATTGTCTAGTTAATTCTGGCTCCTGAATTTCTTGCTTAGCTTTAATTAACTCTCCAAAGGAGCAGGGTGCTATGGTAGGAAAGGGATTTTATAAATGGGGAGAAATATGTAGCAGTGTGTGGCTGCTGTCAGCTGGCAGAAGCTAGACCCAAGCAGCAGGGTATAGTTGGGTTGGTCAGGACAAATACCTCCCCCTCGTGTGAGGACTCGGAGTGGATATGAACTGTCCTCTGTTGATCTTGGCCTGGGGAACGGTAGATAAGGCATGGTCATATTGGAGGGAGGACAGGCTTGTGCAGTAGTCTCTGTGGGAGAGGGGAAATGAAAGGACACGTTTCCGACACATACTAGTTGTCCCATACTGTGTTGGGAGCCTCATGCTATTGTTCTGGTGCTCACTGAAGCTGAGAGCCAGCAGTTTGACCTCCCTGTGTTCATGGATTATAGTGCCGAGTCTCAACTCGCTCCTTCTCTTAGCTGTGCCATTAGCTACTGTTAGGAGTCTGGGTCAATCATTTATCCTCCCAGGCCATTTGTAAATGAGAACGCCGAACAATAGTGTTGTAAGTTCTAGTTAGTTTTTTGATTCCAGATAAAATTGTCATGTCGCTCTGAGTTCCCAGCAAATCACCTGGAAACCCTAATTGGCAGGTGTCCTGAACCAGTCTTTCTACCAGACTAGTGGTATCTGACATTCTGCAGTGAGCTGGGTCTGGAGAGCCCGCAGTGGGCTGAGGAGTGCATTGGACTCTGCATGCAAATTTAATGGCAATCGGACCTTTCTTTGTTGGCAGATTTGCTCTGTTCCATCACTGCCCACTGGCCAGGCTGAAAGCTGGAACATCTGTCACCTGGGGCAGCATGCCTAAGTGCAGCGTCTGGGCAGTGGGAGGCCCAGCCGTTAGTGTGTGTAGGGGGGGTGTTTTCCAGGGTGGAGGTGATGGTGTCCAAGCAGGTGGTTGGCAGCAGTAGGCCTGGTAGTGCCAGCTGGTGTCTTGCCAGCCACAGCGCAGCCCTGCATGAACAGGAATTCTTATGCTGAGGTCAGTGCTGAGATGTACAGGGCTCATGTCCTGGCTGCCCCATTTCTACACATATTTAGGTACTTTGAAACCATTGTTTACCTTTGTCAGAGGTGACCTGTCCTCCTGCAGTCTGCTGGCCTTATGTCAGGCCCAGCTGGGATTAGAATCAAGGCTCACTTCCTGCGAGGAAGCTCTGTCTGATCCCTTTTCTACTTTCCTGAGTTCTCAGTGCCAGTTGGAGGCTAATTTCTTGTTCCTAAACTGACTAGACCTTGGGACAAGCTGGTTGGTTAGAAAGGATGAGGACAGGAAGGAGACAGCTAAATGCCTGTTCTCCTGTGGGGTGGGGATGCCTCTGCGGAAATGTGCATTTTCCTCTAGAATGTTCCATTTGACAAACTTGGCTTGAGGTGCATTTTGACTGTCTGACACAGACACACACACGCGCACACACACACACACACCCCTCTCTGGCAGTCTTGTAGGCTCCTTCCTTTACTGGAACTTTGCTCTTGGTTTTGGCTTTGTACTTTGTAACAGGATCCTGTGTATTGCCTGGGATCTGCACTCTGCTCCTGCGGGGAGCTAGGTGATCATGGCCCACTGTTCTGATTTCCAAACAGCCAGTGCTTAGCAAGGGTAAGAAGCAGAACCTGAACTTGAACCAGGAGTGGGAATTTGAGTCTATCTGCTGTACTGATATTAGCTAACCTTTTCTTAAAGGGTTAGTAAAGTAATCTAGTTTCTGTGACTTAAGGAAGATTGGGAGGGCCACATAGGTGCATGTATAGTCATTTAAAATATAGTCATTTCAAACTAAAAAACCATTCTTAGATCGGAAGAGGGACAAAAAGAGGTGGCAGCAGGCTAGATTTGGCCTGTGGATTGGAATTTTCTGGCTGCTATTCTATGGTGAGCTGCTTTCTAATTCCTCATGATTGTGAAACAGACAACAAAGTCATGTGTGGGTGTCTCTGTCTGGGTTCAGGAGCCTGCTCGAGCTTCTCCCGTGAAACCTGTGAGGCAGGTAGGTTCAGGTTCCGATCCCCACAAGGAATCTTCCCTCAAGGAAGTAGCCGGAGGTATAAAGTTGGAGTGGGAGACAGTTGCCTGGTTTCAGCTCCCTGTTCTTCCCATTTCCTGCTGCCTCCTACTGCCAAGTATCCAGCTCCAAAAACAAGGCTGCCCGTGAGTTAATGCTGTTGGAGGCTGAATGACGAGGCACAGGGGTGTGGTGTTCATGTCCTGTGCTTTGTACTCTCTTACTGGTTTGAAGTTATTCACAGTAAAAAGCTAAGAAAATAGCTGTTTATTGATGGGTTATGCAAAACCTCCATAGAACAGGGTGTTAGAATCTTGAATCTTTCTGAAGTTTCAAAATGAATAAACTCCAGCTCCTGTTTCCTAGCAACAGGTGTTTCCAAGAAAGCACATGAGCCATTTTATGTGTTATTCATCTGTCCAACTATCCTTTCCTCCCTTCTTTATCCTGGCATTTCTTCAACCCTGCTCCCAGTTATCATCCATCACCATCGATTCATCTATTCATTCTTTATCCATCATTCATCCAGATATCTATCCATTACCTTCTGTCATCTGTTTATTGTCTTTCTAATCATCCATTTCTCTGTCCATCATCCATCCAACCAACCATCCATCCATTCACTCCCTCATCATTTATCCATTTGTCCATCTTTCATCTAACCACACATTTATTTGTAGCTTATTTACCACCCACTGGGGTCCACGCACAATGCTTTGGGTTTGTCTCCATCATTGATCTCAAGGAACTTGTAGATATGTGACAGCTGATAAATGAATACTGTGCTGGAGGTTGGTAACAAGCAGGCAGAGAAGGGAACTAGTTCTTCTGGGTTAGCTCAAGGAAGGCATCGGGGTGAGTGGCCCATGGATTGGGTCTTGAATTGATCCAGATAAAAAGGAGTATGTTAGGGTATTGTGAGTGAGGGGAAAGGAGAGATCTTCCAAGCAGAGGCAAGAACAAAAATGTAGGGTAAAATAACATGACCTACTGCAGGGCTTCAAGGCTTGGCGTGGCTGGAACATGGTGTTTGGATAAGAGACTGGGTGCTGATGAGTTGAGGTGGTCTGGCATGTCCCCTGTGCTCCAGAGAAGGCTCCTGCATAGATAATAGGGTGAATGTGAGGGTGTAGTTTGTCATGTCTGCCATTGACCCTGCTCGGTGCTATCATTTTGGCCGTGACAGCTCATGGCTCATGGGTGCTTCTTGGACAGAGACCCTTGGCCATCAACTCTGGTGGAGGGAGTTATGCCCACCTGTACTCACCTTTGCTTCCTTCCTTCTCTCTTTCTTTCTTCCTTTCTTTCTCCCTTCCTTCCTTCCTCTTTCTTTCTTTCTTTCTTTCTTTCTTTCTTTCTTTCTTTCTTTCTTTCTTTCTTTCTTTCTTTCTTTCTTTCTTTCTTTCTTTCTTTCTTTTTCTTTCTTTCCTGCCTTCCTTCCTTCCTTTCTTTCTCTCTCTTTCCTTCCTTCCTTCTTCCTTTCTTCCTCCCTCCCTCTCTTTCTGTCTCTCTCTCTCTCTTTCTTTCTTTCATACTGGAGACTGGACTCAGAGCTTCTTGTGTGGTTGGCAAACACTTTATCACTAAGCCACATCCCCAGAATTCGCTTTGCTTTAACTCCTCGGTTCCCCATCTCTTGGGTGAGCACTGTCCAGACAGTGTGGTGTTTTATATCTGAGTGGACAACATGCCAGACCTTCAGTGTTTATAGAACTTCATGCTTCCAGGAGTACCTTGCAAGGCCCCTGGGGGCAGCTGTCTCCCTTTCAACACTGGTAAAAGTCTTGGGCTGGACCCTACTGGCCAGAAACGCAGACAGAAACATCCACTGCTCTTGAGTGCCCTGCCCTCCCCCTGTTGTGCTGTCTGTGGAGTGCTAAGACTAGCTGTCGCTGGTTGAAAGGTGTAGCCAGAGCTATGGTGCTGCTGCCTTTCTGATGCAGAGGACCCATGGTAGACTATGGATAAGAGTAACTAGGGTTTTGTTGGTTTGGTTATTTTTATTATTTATTAGTCTATATTTGCAATGTATAAGGGTTAAATTTGTATTGGGTAATCAGTACATATATATATCATATCTGGATCATTTTTACTTCCCCTCCTTCCTATTTCCCCCTTCCTTTGGTCCTCTTCTCCACAGTCTACCTCTGTTTCCTACTTTTTAAAAATTGTAATTAAAACAAGTAATGCAATTTTAGATCTTAACCTTTTTTATTGGGAGGAAGGGTGGTGGTGGGGCTTGAACCTCAGACCTCATGTGTGCCTAGCATACTCTTCACCACTAAGGGATACCTCTAGTCCACATCTGAACCATTTTAAAGTAGAGGTGCTCCTTGGCCTACAGTAGGGTTATGTCCTGATAAACTGAAAATATCATTAGGTTGAAAATTTCACTTAATACATCTGACCTACCAACTACTACAGCTTAGCTTAGCCTACCTTAAATGTGCTCAGAAAGAACAAAGCCTATTTTATGATAAACTGTTGAATATCTCATGAAGTTTCCTAATACTGTGCTGAAGTGAAAAACAGAACGGTTGTATGGGTGCACTTAAACACACCATTGTAAAGCCCAAAAATTGCAAGTCAAAGCAAAGTATGCTGTATCCCTATATGCAGTTCCTGGCAGTTAAGTACATTACTGTCATGCAAACATCACCACTATCTGTCTCTAGAACTTTTTTTTTTTTTTTGCTTTTTGAGACAGGGTCTCGCTTAGTAGTTCAGGCTGGCCCTGAGCTCACTATGGTGCCCAGGCAAGCCGCTGCGAACTCAGCAATCCTCCTGTCTCTGCCTCCCGAGTGCTGGGATTACAGGCGTGAGCCACCACGCCCGGCACTGTGGTATGCGGTGTTGATTGTTGGTGGGCGTGTCTCCACGCCCAGCATTACATGTGGTTTCTGGGGATCGAACTCAGGTCCTTGCGCTTGCGAGGCAGGCACCGGAACCACTGAGCTAACCCTCCGGCCCTCTCTTTCCTTTTAAAGGCTGAAAATATTCCATTGTTTATCCATCTGCCGGTGCATACTTGCAATAACTGTCTTTGGAATTACACTGTTATGATCATGGGTCTACAAATTCAGTGATTTGTTTTTCATTTTGATACCAGTGACTGATTCCAGGGCCTTATGCTTACTGAACATGTGCTCTCCTTCCGAACTACATCCCCAGCACCTCAACAGTTACTAACCTAGGATTGATTGGGGGTCTTTTGGTTTGGGTTTTTTTTTTTTTGAGACAGGGTCTCGCTTTGTAGTTCGGGCTGGCCCTGAGCTCACTATGTAGCCCAGGCAAGCCTCAAACTCAGCAATCCTTCTGTCTCTGCCTCCCGAGTGCTGGGATGACAGGTGTGAGCCACCATGCCCGGCTTTTTTTTTTTTTTTGCACATGTATTTGCCCCTTTCCAGCTTCAGCTTTCTATTTCCCAACCAACTCCCTTTCTTCTTTTGAGAAATTCTAATATAGGAATTTTTTGGCAACGCTAGGGAGAGGAAATTTGAAGTTGAAAATAAAGCATGCCTGTCTAGTAAGTTACCCATTCTTTTTTAAAGACATTGAAGACTTGAAGGATGTTATGGTGTAATTGGAGGTTGTGTGTGTGTGTGTGTGTTTGTGCACATTGAGGTATAATTTACAGACAAGTAAAAGTCACTCTTGGTGTAGTGTTCTGTGAGGTGTGACAGAATTGCATAAGCGCTTACCATTGTCAAGATACACAACCGGGGCCGGAGATTTAGCTTAGTGGTTCCGGTGCCTGTTTCACAAGCGCAAGGTCCTGAGTTTGATCCCGGAAACCACATACAATGCTGGGCGTGGAGACTCATGCCCACCAGCAATCAGTACCACATACCACAGTGCCGGGCGTGGTGGCTCACGCCTGTCATCCCAGCACTCGGGAGGCAGAGGCAGGAGGATTGCTGAGTTCGAGGCTTGCCTGGGCTACATAGTGAGCTCAGGGCCAGCCTGAACTACAAAATGAGACCCTGTCTCAAAAAAAAAAAAAGAAAGAAAGAAAGAAATATATACACAATAGGTTCATTACTCCAAGAAATTTCTGTCACTCTAGAAACTTACATTACTGGTATCCCTTGTAGGCATCTCGCCCCCATATAGCCCATGGCAGCCACTGATGTGCTCTGTCTCCTTATAGTTTTGCCTGTTCCTAAGCAGCATATAAATGGAGTCCTGCAGCCTTTTGAATCTGATTTTTTCACTTATGATAATGCACTTGACATTCAGCCATGTTTTTATGGGAATTGATAGCCCATTCCTTTTTATTATGAGAATTCTATTCCATGGTTGGGGCAGCACTGTTTTTTTCCTTTCTTTTGTGTCTTTTTGAAGAGAAAAATTTTAAAATATTTAATTTTGCTGTACATATAAAAAAGTCAGTCCAACAGAGTAGAATAACTAATAGACTAACATATGTAAGTCTCAGTATATAACAAAATAATTTCCAGTTACCAAAAAATTAAAGATCCAGAGAAAAGTGAATACATACATGACAATTTGTTATACCTGTGACTTTCAGAGATAAATGTCCATACCGTGTAGTTCACGCATGTGAAGTGTACTGTACTGATTCGTGCTTTTCATATATTCACAGACTTTATTATATTCACCCCATTCTTTGGTTCCAGGACATTTTCACCATTCTCTCATGATAGCCCTTTACACATTAGCAATCTCTCCCTAGTCCCCTTTTCCTAATCCTGCAACTGCTAATCTGCTTTCTGACTTAATAGGTTTTACCCTATGGCATCCCATGATGTGTGGCTTTTGGTGGACACTGTCCTTTCCTTGGCATTTTTTTTTTTTTTTTGAGACAGGGTCTCACTTTGTAGTTCAGGCTGGCCCTGAGCTCACTATGTAGCCCAGGCAAGCCTGGAACTCAGCAATCCCCCTGTCTCTGCCTCCCGAGTGCTAGGATGACAGGCGTGAGCCACCACGCCCGGCCCTGTGGTATGTGGTATTGATTGCCAGTAGGTGTGAGTCACCACACCCAGCATTCTATGTGGTTACCGGGGATCAAACTCAGGACCTTGCACTTGCGAGGCAGGTGCCGGAACCACTGAGCTAACCCTCCGGCCCTCCTTGGCATTTCTTACAGAAGTCATCATCTTGCAGTCCAGGCCTCGTCTTTGGGCCTGGAGCTAGAGGGATGAGTCTTCCTCAGATCCCCCATGAGCTAGGCCTTTCCCGCTGGGTTTGGCTGCTCCTGCCAGGGCACCAGGGAACAAAACTTTTCTCTTTGCCTCTTCTGTCACCAACACTCCCTTGTCCCATAATACGGTTCTTGTCTCTTCTACCCTCAGCCTCCCACAAGAGTTCATTTCCAGAGATGGTATATGCATGGGATGTCACCTCTGACAATGTCCTGCAACGTGCCCGTAAGCTCCTCTTCTTTGGGTTGCTGAATTCCTTTTTGTTTTCTTTGCTGCTTGAGAGGCCTGGCTTTAGAATGGGGCCGGAGAGAGGACAGGAGCTGTCACGGCACAGTCACGTCAATCCGGAGCCTGAGGTATATATAATAGGGATTGGAAGATGCCTAGGCTGTGTGTGGGAAGAGGACCCTGAAGGGTGTGCTGTGGCTAGAGTTAGCCCCTTTCATTGTCTGTAGTCCTGGGACCTGATATTGCTTACAAGTGTCCTCTGGGAACTGTTACCGTATTTGGAGTCTGTGTGACACCCATTGCCTACCACCCCACCAGGGCTGTGGCAGTCCATTTACTAGGCTCAGGAAGTTTGGAGAAATTGTTGCTGTGTAGAGGCAGAAAACCCACAGGCTTGCAAAAGCCTGGAATAAGAATAAGAATAAGCCCTGTTGGGTTCTGTAGGGTTTGTTCTGGTCTCCTATTAACAGGGTCACTAGCCTCTCAGAGAAGCCCAGTGGTTGTCCTGGGTTAACAGGGTGTCTAGAACAGGACCATGGTGTAGACTCGCTACTGGGAATTGTGTCTACCCACTATCTCTCCCAGTATGCATACTGTCCACAGGCTGCCTGTTCTAATCCTGGTGGAAAGGGTGTTTATGACTCTGCTTTGGCTTGTTTCCTCATTGAAGAGGAAAATGGATGCACCTGCTCTCTGGGCAAGAGATGTGACAGCTGCAAGCTGCACACTCTGTTCCGAGAATTATCCAGGCCAAAGTATGAATTATGTGGTCATAAATCAGTGTCTCGTCTGTAGAGGATTTGGAGGAGTGAGGGTACGCCAGCTTTGTATCAAGTGCTGGGAGGATGCCGACCTCTAGAAGGACACAGCCTGGCTGTCCTGTGAGCATTGTCTCCACTTTTGGTCTTCCCTGTGCAACGCTACTCTTGGGAGAGGGCCGCGAGAGCCTCCTTTCCCTGGGTTAGTTGGACTTGTGGCCTCATCTATCTGGCTGTCTCTTTGCTCATTTGAGTCTTGAGGCACCCATCCTGGAGAGGATGCAGTTAACCTCTGAGGCCTGCTGAGCAGCCTACAGCACTCCGGACAGTCACAGCCCAGGTTTGGGCATCCTAGGCGAGAATGCCCTGGGTCTGGCCTGCCAGAGTGGCTGCTGGGCAGGGTGTGAGGTGGCAGTGTTACCGATTCACACTGTGGAGCTCTGGGGGTCCTGAGTGAGGCTCTGTGCAGGAGGCTGGGATTGGCTTGAGAGGCACTGAGAGTCTCTTTGAGGGATAGTTAGGCACAGAGCCTAAGGGCTCAAATTGGGAGGGACACAGCCTGGTCCCTGCACACCGTTCCCTGTGTGACCCCCTCCAGGTGCACTCTGGGCAGGTATGCACTAAGAAGGAGGCCAACACTTCCACTGTATCATTATAAGAGGCAGAGAACTAGGAGCCCACTTTAAATTATGTTGAAATTTGCAGAAAATGTGTGCCTGAGAATGGATTGGATTGTCAGTTTCTTCATCTGTAAAATAGAAATCTGAGGAGTCATCCACTCAGGGACATGCCATGGAGATTAAATGAGATGATGCATGCAAAAAAAGCACTTAGCCAGGCTGCTGGCATGCCTTAAGCGCGTAATAACACTTGTTATTCTCATTCTATTGTTGTTATCATAGCTGCTGTTATGACAGATAGTAGGAGAGGATGTTGGCCGCTTCAGAGTACCTATTGCCAAGAGGTGATTTTTTTTTCCAGGCAGTTCTATTTTAGAGATAGAGTCCTTCTCAAATGACAATTTAGATGACCCGTTACAGAACATGAAAGAGATGAAAGAGAAGGTACAGGTAAAACCTGGCCTAGCTTAGCCTCCCCACCTGGCTCGGCGTTACAGCTGCCACTGCTCCTGGTGCTTGTGGCATAGGCTTTTCCTTCAGCTTCTGTGGCCAGCAAGGCTTACACATCCTTCTAGCTGTCTCTCTCTCTCTGTCTCTCCTGCCTCTGCCTCCCAAGTGCTGGGATTACAGGCATGAGCCACCATGCCCGACACTGTAGTATGCGGTACTGATTGCTGGTGGGCATGAGTCACCACACCCAGTATTGTTATATGTGGTTACTGGGGATTGAACCAGGGACCTTGCTCTTGCTAGGCAGGCGCCGAAACCACTGAGCTAAATCTCCGGCCCCTAACTGTCT
>PVIC010057165.1:0-10796 GCA_004025085.1 Thryonomys swinderianus
GGGCTGCGTGGCCGGCAAAGCAGAGACGCCGGCGGGAGGCAGATTGCCTTCCGCAGCGGAGACCCAACGCGGTAACTCCAGCGGCCGCCCCAGCCGAACAAACTCTCCCCTGAGTCTTTTCGGGCTGGGTCTGTGATTAATGTGCCGGTTGAAAGCCAGAGAAATTCCAAGCACTCCGCTCTAGAAAAGATTAAGTCAGTGGGGAATCCAAATAATGAGAGCCCCGAGAAGTCATTTGGAAAATCAGAGGGAAATGAAAGGAAAACTCAATATACCCTCTGTTTAAAAGGAGAAGAGAAAAATAAATAAATAAAACTGCAGGGGCTTAATAAATTTCTGCGACCTCTTCCTGTATTGTAAACACTTGAAGCGACAAGTAAAAAAGAAGAGGGAATGGTGCAAAGGAGGAAAAAAAAAATATTAGCTCACGCTCGCCGCTCTGTAGTGTTTGCCGACTCGAATTACAGTGCAGACCCGCCCCGCGAAGCCGCTGAATTTCTCTGGGGATTCCCCGGAGTGTGTCGGAGCTGGAAGATGAAGAAAGACTACCCGAGCTCTGAGGGAAAGAAACGGGAAAAATGAAGTCATTAAGCTTGTCCCTCTCCTTTGGGAACGACCCCCAGCAAACACGGCCACGGAAAGAGGAAGGCAAGGCTCCCCACTCGAGCTGCAGATGAACTTGGGTGAGCCTGGGCCTGCACTTCTGAAGCTGAGGGGTTCTGAGGCCCCTGAGATCCGGTGCCCACGCCCCCCGTGCTCTGGGCACAGGCCCGGCTCCGAATCTTTGTGCCATGTTTTACCCTTGCAAACAGGAGACGCAGAGAAAGGGCCCCAGCGCTGCCCTCGGACTTTCCGTTCTCCTTCCGGGTGCAGTTACTATTTTGGAATTTTGAAACATTTTACTGTAATTTTTCTTCTTGGCTTCTTCTTCTTCCGCCTACAGAGAAATATCAACTAACCGTATGGTAGCATGGGTGTCCGTTTCCACTTTGTTTCTTTATTCTGAGCTCATGATCTTTCCAGACGGTGCTAATAAAATATCTTCAAGACCCTCCTGGCGTTTCTTGCTGTCGCTTCTCTGTAGGAACTTGGTCCGAGCAGCCTCTGTAGAACACTCCAGTGAACATCGACTTTCTCATCGAAAAACCAGGATGAATCCATAACCTTCCAGTGTTACTAAGTTTACTTCAGGGTTTTTCACATCAACCAACAGCGTCAGCCTCTGCAATTTCCAGGCACGTGTCAGAGTGTTGCGGGACTAAAAGATGCTTACAACACTCCGTCCCTCGGTGGTACAGCGGGAAGGGTGGGATTGGACCCGAGCTGAGAGCTCACGGTGATTAGCTTCTGCCGCTAAGTTCTCAGTGTAAAAGGTTAGGCATTGGTATACGAGGCTTGCGCCAGGATCACTGTGATACACGGGAGAAGCAAGAGAAAGCTGAGACTGACAGAAGAAAGTAAAATCAGAAGCTTAATAAATTCCTGCAACTTGGGGCCGGAGGGTTAGGTCAGTGGTTCCGGCGCTGCCTCGCAAGCGCAAGGTCCTGAGTTCGATCCCCGGTAACCACATATAATGCTGGGCGTGGAGACACGCCCACCAACAATCAACACCGCATACCACAATGCCGGACGTGGTGGTTCACGCCTGTCATCCCAGCACTCGGGAGGCAGAGGCAGGAGGATTGCTGAGTTCGAGCTTTGCCTGGGCTACATGGTGAGCTCAGGGCCAGCCTGAACTACAAAGCGAGACCCTGTCTCAAAAAGCAAAATAAATAAATACATACATACATACATACATACATACATTCCTGCAACATCTTACTGTGTTGTAAACACTTGAAGTGATAAGTGAAAAGAAGAGGGGATAGTGCAAAAGAGGGAAAAAAGATCAGCTCGTGCTCACGACTCTGTAGCGTTTGCCACACAGAGAAATCAACACAGCAAGTGCACAGGAAGAACCCGTGAGAGCTGTTTACAGAGAGCAGAACAGAAGGGAAGGGGCCCAGCAAGAGGTGTGAGTGTAGCACGAGGAAAAAAAGTGACTTCTTTTCACGAACGCTTTCAATCCTCACGAGAGAATCTGCGCTCGAGTTTGGCCTAGTGACAGACAACTGGCAGCCGCTGGGTCACGGAGAAGGTGGAGGGTGGAGGGTCTTTGGGGAAGATAACTGGTGATGGCTGCGATGAGGGGGCGGGAAGGAAACAAGGGGAATCGGAGACGCTCGTACGCTTGGGAAGGCGCGTGGAGGGACGGTGGGTCTGCGGGTGGAAAACGAAAACCGGAAGGTTGGGTCCTGCTTTCCCGGGCAGGGATTGGGATTTCGAGGGGGTTTTGCTTTTAATCTCTTTAAGGGATATCCAGTCTATAAAGAGGGTGATGGTTATGGTGGAGAAGTAACATTTACCGCAAGGTTCCACAATCTCTTATCTGCAGCATCTACAGTGATTTACCGTAAATTGGCATCAAAATGATTGGGGTTTTACAAATACACCTTTCTATGCTATGATTTGGTATATTTTCAAACATTATCCTAATAGACGAAGATAATTCTCCCACCACTGAATCCTATACCTCACTTAAGAATCAGCACATCTATTAAAAAAAAAGGGAAATAAGGCCCATGTATTTATATATTGGGGGGGGGGTTGTGGTTTGGGTAGAAGAATGGGAAAAAATGAGAATTAAATTGTGTCATATACTGGTACAAGTTCCCAATATTGAGTGTGAACATGATGTGTATATACATTGTACTATTAAAGATAAAGATTAATATTAAGAAAAAAGAATCAGCACATCTGAAGTGCTACCTTCTTGAGCAGTATATACCCTTCCCATTACCCAAATCAAAAGCTACTCCCCAAGTCCAGATAACCCTGAGATGTGTTCTAGTATTGTGCCCAGCAAGAAGGGTTCAGTAAATATTTATTGAATACATTCATCAACACTTCCTCTTAATTTCCCGTGGTGATTAACAAGCTGTATTAATTCTGCTACTCCTGGCACTCTGATTATACGTAGAAGGAGAAGGAGGGGAGAGAGTTAGCTGACAAGCAGAAAAGTGACCTTTGTATTTCTTTACAAAAATATTGGACAACATTCCAATTATAAAAGCATAGTATTATTTGAAGACAATTAATTGGTCCTTGCACCTTAGTTACCAATGTCTTAGGATCTGTGTCACTGTCATACCTTTCTGATACTGAGGTCATTGACCCCCAAGAGAGAAATATTATTATTATTTCATTAATGTAGGAGGAATAAAAAAATAACAAAAACTAAAACCTGTATTCAAATAATAAAAGTGACTCACATTTGTACATAAAATAGAGAACTACATATCTAAAAGTATTAATTTATACTAATAAATTATACTAGTGTAATTTATATTAACATATAAAATATATTTGTAAACAGTATAAAAGAAAAACTCCCCAGACCACTACGTTTTGCCACCCTAGGTCTCCTTCATGTTTCCTACTGTTTGTTTTAATTAACTACAAATGCTAATAGGTCGTGCACACATGGTCTGGTGGTGGCTCAGTTAAATGAAGGTTTTTTGTTTTTGTTTTGTTTTGTTTTGAGACAGGGTCTTGCTGTGTAGTTCAGGCTGGCCCTCAGCTCACTATGTAACCCACGTGAGCCTTGAACTCAGTGATCCTCCTGCCTCTGCCTCCCGAGTGCTGGGATTACAGGCTTGAGCCACCATGCCTGGCACTGTGGTATGTGGTATTGATTGCTGGTGGGCATGAGTCTCCACGCCCAGCATTGTATGTGGTTACCGGGATCGAACTCAGGGCCTTGCGCTTGAGAGGCAGGCGCCAGAACCACTGAGCTACATCTCCAGCCCAGTTAAATGAAGGTTTTAATTGGCTCCAACACCAATCATCTAGTTCTTGTAATGTCTCCCATCCCCTCCTCCCCAAATATGACAGAGATAAGAATTCTGTCTTTCCTGGAGTCTCCTTTCCTTTTTCGCAAAGTAAAAACAAAAGGGTATTTCTGCTGTGTGTTTGAAGTTTGGGAGAAAAGAAAAATAAGACGGGAAAAATAACATTCAAGGAAAAAATTTAAAATTCACCGAGTTCATCTGTGGTGTTTCCACTAGGTTTGGGCCCCGCCTTCTTTGCGGTGACAGACAGGAGCTCGTGTGGGTCACTACCCTTCGCTTCTTCTTTGGAAGGTGGGTGGAGATGGTTCCTCCTCTGGCGTTTCCTCCGCAGAGGCCTCCCTGAGGCGGGTTCCCAGGCACCCTAGCTGTCTGCCCTCACCAGGGGCAGGGATGAAACAAACCGCTCTCTTTGCAGTGACACGGGGACGGTCTGCTGACACACAGGGAATAAAATCTTTGCACTCCGAGAGGGAGCCTCTCCATCATTCTCAAAATTACAGGCCCTTGAATGGCCACCGAATGTCTAGCCCTGGAAAATTTGCAGCGATAGACAAAGAATAAAGGAGCACGAACATAGGAAGCACCGGCAAATAGTTGTATTTATAGCATCGTGTCATCATAGAAACATCAGTCCTGTTTTTCCGAGAAGCTACTGAAAACCCCAACTATAATACTGTCCTCCACTCGACTGCCAGATCGGCTTAGAACTTATTCTTTCAGAAAACTAGAATCGAAAATCTCAGTGCCAAACAGAGTACAACCCAAAAATGAAAATGTAAACACTTTCCAAGGCTTGTTTAACGTGGGAATGGATATGTTAAGGCATCAAAGCATTGATTTCAGGGTTGATTTCTGAGTAGTTCCCCACTGTGACATATAGGGTGGGTGGAGATGAACTTCAGCACCTTGATTCCTGTTACACATACATTAATTATACTATTTATTTAAGCATTTAAAAGTCATTATAAATTCATTCTACATTGGCCTGTGCATCAAAAATCTCTAGAGAAGAAATCATTCATGAGGGTATCTTTTTGTTTCATATTTATGAAAAGTAATTTGGAACAAACTCTACTGTTGTTTATATTTAGATGCACAGTCCTTTTCTAACCACAAATCTTTAATCCAACAGCCAGGTTATTCACAAATTCAATATTGTATCATTGTCAATTTATAAGACAGTCCATAATACCAGATACTCAGGAGGCTGTGGCAGGAGGATCACAATTTTGTTTTCTGGGTTTTTGTTTTGTTTTGTTTTGTTTTTGAGACAGGGTCTCGCTTTGCAGTTCAGGCTGGCTCTGAGCTCACTATGTAGCCCAGGCAAAGCTCGAACTCAGCAATCCTCCTGCCTCTGCCTCCCGAGTGCTGGGATTACAGGCGTGAGCCACCACGCCCGGTGAGGATCACAATTTTGAGGCCAAAGAAACTTAAGGAGATGTTGTTTCAGAACAAAAAGAAATACTGTAGAGACAGGCCTAGAGATGCATGCCTATAATGCCAATCCGAGGCAGGAGGATTGCAAGCTCAGGTCTGGCCTGGGCAACTTAGCCACATAAGTAAATCGTGTCTCGAAATAGTGAGTAAGTAAAAATTAACTATGCAACCTACCCTCAAATTTTAAAAATCCAGTCACTTAAATTAGAAGTGTCAAATTCATATTTGTCTAATTTTATACCCTTTTCCATAAGTCCCTGATTCATAAACTCTTCCTATTAAACTCCCTCTGCCCCATGTGCTCCACATCTCCTTGAATTTTGTTCCACATATTTTAATTTTTCCCCTTTATTAAGTTTATTAGTACATTTTAGATATATATTGATATCTCATTCAACATTGAGGATTTGTACCTGTGCATATATCTTTTTTTTTTTTTTTTGAGACAGGGTCTCGCTTCGTAGTTCAGGCTGGCCCTGAGCTCACTATGTAGCCCAGGCAAGCCGCCGTGAACTCAGCAATCCTCCTGTCTCTGCCTCCCGAGTGCTGGGATGACAGGCGTGAGCCACCACGCCCGGCACTGTGGTATGTGGTATTGATTGTTGGCGGGCATGAGTCTCCCATGCCCAGCATTGTATGTGGTTACTGGGGATCAAACTCAGGACCTTGCACTTGTGAGCAGGCACCAGAACCACTGAGCTAATCCTCCGGCCCTGTGCATATATCTTGATTCTCATTTTTTTCCCATTTCCCTGCCCTCCCCATCCCCAGCCCCCACATACATAAGCTTTGTTTGCACTGTTTGTTTTTACCATCATATTTTGTTTTTACCATCATATTTTTGCTTTCACTTCTTTACTTTCCCCTAACCTCCCTTTCCCTTTTTCTTCCTATTTCACAATACACCCAGACTGCCTTAATATTATTTCATTTTTTGTAATTGCTTATAGCTATGTTTTTAAATGTTAGCATGTTCTAGCATTTTCTAACATGTATGTCTAATCATATGTTCCTAGATGTAATAAAATCTCAATGGTTTCTAATGTTCAACTAGATGAATATAAATCTCCTTAAGAAAGCATTCAAGTTCTTCTACACAGAAAAGTCAACATACTCATGAGGATGTAACTTCATTGTATTTCTTTTTCAGTTTGGTTCACTACTCTACGCCAAAACTTTGGAACTGTGTGTAGTACATTGCCTAGTCTAAGTAACTCTTTGCTAAATGAGCAACTATGTTTATTCCCACCCTCCCTGATTTCCCCTGGAACTCCTGGTGTTGACTATTCCTAAGAGCTCTGTTCCTGTCTTCCACTTTCTGTTAGGGTCACCATCCTACAAAGACGCCCTGAACTGTGCCAGATCCATAATCACTCCCTTTACCACTGAGCCAGATCTGAAATGGCTTCCTTTCCCACAAGCCTCTAAACTGAGCCAGTTCCAAAATGGCTTCCTTTCCCACAAGCCTCTAAACTGAGCCAGTTCCAAAATGGCTTCCTTTCCCACAAGCCTCTAAACTGAGCCAGTTCCAAAATGGCTTCCTTTCCCACAAGCCTCTAAACTGAGCCAGTTCCAAAATGGCTTCCTTTCCCACAAGCCTCTAAACTGTGCCAATTCCAGAATGGCTTCCTTTGCCGCGTGAGTGCCCAAGGGCAGCCTATCAGTAGGCTCCCTAACCTGCCACCCAGGGCAAGCCATTCTCGATCTGCCACAGTGTTCTCCCAACCCCCAAGTCCACATAAAAATCCCACTCCACTTCCCAATGCCCTCTCTTGCCATTGTTTTAGGAGCTGGGAAGGTAACTTTCACATCTATTAAAGCTTGAGACAAGTGTTCTGATTTTGCCTTGCTTCTCTTTCATATTCTTCCTGAGAATTTTCAGTTCACGTCCAGTCCAAAGTGTAAACATTAATAATGTCTGAGAATTTCTCTACCTTTTCAATAAATATGTATAAAATTTTTGCTTACAAAATAATCTCTATAAACATTTGCTATTCCACTTACTAACTTTTCTTCCAAATATTTGGATATATTTGTCTCATACACCTGTCCACTTCGAAGCACTAGTCGTGAGCTAATTATGCATCCCTCATCCCACACTTACTGAAAGAATGTGTATCATTTAGAAATCTATGAAAAATAAACATTTTCAAAAAAATAAAAAATGCTGAGCCAATATTCAAAAGCAAATGAGATTCTATAGAAAGTATAATTAAATGGAGTAAAAGTGAAAATTATTTTAAAAATCATGTCACATGTTGAACTAAATGTCATATGATAAATCTAACAGAAAGTAGAATACAGTGTTGATATTTTAAAAGAAATCCAGGGAAATACTGACCAACTTGTAAATGGAGTCTATCCCAAAAGTTATTTTGAAAATCAGTCAGGAAGCACTTGAAAATCATGTCTGAAAAGAAAAAGAAAAAAAAAATTTGTTCTGAGACCATCCCATTGAACGTAATTCAATCCAAAATGCAACAAAGTGTGCACATATGGTACTGTTGGAAAAAAAAATAAGATTTAGCAACACAGACTCCTCTGACCACCTGTTTATTATCTTTTCTCTTGAGAAATGTCATGAGGCAGAAGTTTTCCCTTGTTATAAATGATACTTTACAGATCTGTTTTGTTCTGAAACACAGGATAACTGAGAGAATGCTAGCCTTTCATATATATCCACAAGGTGCTAACGTTCTTGAGAGGGGCTCTACATTCCTACCCGTAAGTGTGGACTGCTGTACTGAGTTCAAAACATACCAGGCAACTCTCTTACCATTTTGTTCCATGTGGCCCCACTGATAAGGAGAGAGGGCTTTGAGTTCTTCCTAACTCTTTAAAGGAAAATACCAGAGAAATATTTTCCAGCTCATCCCTTGCATATCTTTCAGAACAGGCTTTGATGGATGCGTTTAATAGATGTCCTGGGTGTTGAAGTTGCTTATGTGAAATTGCTTGTCAATTTTGATCATCACTTGAGTATTTATGATGCTGAGGTACTGGTTTGATCATGAGAATCACTCATGGAGAAAGTCAGATTCCTCTAGTTCTAAAGAACCAGGATAAGGTATCAATAGGAGAATTAAAATTAATTTAGTTCCCAAGTAGAGACTTCTTTTATTAATTATAGAAACAAATTTCTGGTACTGAGGATTGACCTAGGGTCACTGAATTGAGCTGCACATCTCTCTCTCTCTAAGAAATATTTGATATCCAAGTTTTATTATTCATTCACTCTTTTCACTTTCCTGTGCCTTTTTCTTCTTCCAGGTTTATTGTTCTTCTGGCTCCTTCTTCTTTTAATCAGGCACCACTTATGGTATTTTTTCTGACACTGAATCAGCGTTACTTTCCTCAGATATGTTCACCCATTGTATCCCTCGTAGTCTGATACACATGAAGGCTTCGCATCCTTTCTTCCATTTCTCCTGCAGTTCAGAACGAACCCGGAGTACCCAGGCCACGCAAGTCATACATGTTGCCGTGAACCCTAGGAGAGAAACTTGTGTTCTCTTGTAGTCTTCATCTCTCTCCAGCCTTAGACAAGCGCTTCATTAAATGTCCCTCCTTAGTGGAGGGTTAGTGAGTGGAGACTCAGATCACTGTGCCAAGGAGAATTAAGTCTGAGAAAATGCCCAGCACTATCGTCGCTAAAGCTCTGGGGAAAAGGATGACCTAGGACTTCTTGATGATGACCTCGCTTCCCTTGCTATTCAGAGCAGGCTGCAAATGCCCGTCTGCTTCTCTGAAATGGTGCCCATGTGCTTTTCCCCCGTCTTTTCCCTCCCTTGGAATACCCCCTGCAGATGGTGACATGCGCTGCCAGCCAATTTAAATTAATTTTGCTAAATTAGGAAGAAGTGAATGTCCCTTTTTGAGATGACAGGATTTCTTCTCCAGACACCCAGAAATAACTCAGGAGAATGATTAGTCTGTGAGAGATTCCCGAAGTGTGTGTCTCTCCTACACTGTCACAGATGTTCGTCGCTAATAGGATTTTGTATTCCATGCCGAATATTTTTATGCCACTGTTACATTTTTTAAAAACCATAAAATTATGACTAACATATTTGGCTTGCATTTTCAAGAAACTAATTTCCTCCCAGAGGAGGGCTTTTAGGGGAAAAATTTTCTGGTGAATAACATTTCTTAAATATCTCTTTGCAATTGAAAAAAAAAAGATGCCACTACATTCAACTTTTAAATAAACTCAATTCACAAGATAGGAAACATTATTTTAAATTAGAAAGCTCTTAAATACAGAAGAAGGAGAAGGAGAAGGAGAAGAAGAAGAAGAAGAAGGAGAAGGAGAAGGAGAAGGAGAAGGAGAAGGAGAAGGAGAAGGAGAAGAAGGAGAAGAAAGAGAAGGAGAAGAAGAAGAAGAAGAAGAAAGAGAAGGAGAAGGGAGAACATGATGATAATGATGATGGTGATATGAGTGCCATATCGAAAGTACATTAATGACTGCAATAGTTAGATTCTCTGGTGTTAATTTTCTGATGTTAATTTTTTTTTTTTTTGAGACAGGGTCTCGCTTTGTAGTTCAGGCTGGCCCTGAGCTCACTATGTAGCCCAGGCAAGCCGCCGCGAACTCAGCAATCCTCCTGTCTCTGCCTCCCGAGTGCTGGGATCACAGACGTGAGCCACAACGCCCGGCACTGTGGCATGTGGTATTGATTACTGGTGGGCGTGAGTCACCACACCCAGCATTGTATGTGGTTACCGGGGATTGAACTCAGGACCTTGCGCTTGCAAGGCAGACGCTGGAACCACTGAGCTAAATCTCCGGCCCCTGCTGTTAATTTTTTATGCAGTTGGTAAAGAGTAGAGGGAGCAGAGATCACTTGGGAGGCACAAACCTGAGTTTGGAGGTGGCAAAATATTTTCTAAAGTAGCTAATAGGATTCTTTAGAATTTTATGTTTTATATCTATATCCAGTTAAGGAATTAAGATACATTTCAGGACAACAGTTTTTATACAAATCCTTTAAAATTCCAAAAAATCAGATCATCTTCACTTGCCCCAAAATTTCATTTTCTACAGTTTAATGCTATTATTAAATTTCTAGGGGCAAGAATGCCATGAAGAGCCATCAGTTTCAACATCTTGCTATTAGGACATATGATCAAAGACTGAACTAAAGTTTACTTTTGCCCTGTGATAATACTTTCCATTTGCTAGCACTTTTAGCTTACGAAAAACCTCTCCGTAGACTATTTCTTTTATTAAACTCTTTAGGGAGCTGGTGGATGTGTTGGTCATTTTTTTCTTGCTGAGACACAATACTCAACACCAAAAGGAGAGGATTAATGTGGTTCATGGCTTCTGAGATTCCTGATTGGCCAGTTCAAGGCAGAAACACTGTGCAGAAGGGGGTAAGGGCATCATGCTGCTGTTTGCAATGGCCAGGAAGCCAGAAACGGAACAAGAGAGTGCCAGAAAGGAAGGGGCCGGGGACTGGACGGAGT
>PVIC010057166.1:0-10745 GCA_004025085.1 Thryonomys swinderianus
TAACTTCATATTATCTTTTTTGTTGAGGCTGCTGCTGCTGCTTCACTACTACTGTCCTGTGGCATCTCTCAGAGCTCACGTGCCCTCTCCCATGTGGGCACCAGCAGTGGTCGCACCAATGGCACGCACATGAGCGCTACACAAGAGCTCATCTCATCTCCAGAACTTGGCATTTTCCAACTTTAATTTTAACCTCATCTGAGGATTACAGTGGTGTCTTATTCTAATTTCACTTCCAGTATCCTTGACTTTAATGAGGTTATAAAATATTTCCTATACTCATGGCTAATCTCTCTTATGTCTTGTTGATTTTTCTATTTGGTTATCTGTTTCTTTTGATTTTCATATATTACAAAAGTGAATGTTGTCCATTACAAATGTTTCAAAGACTCTCTAACAACGGTGAGTCCCCACTGGTCTTTACAATATGTTTCAATGAGAACATGCTCTCATTTAATATACTGAATGGTATAGCATTCATTTATTCATAGATTTTTTTATTCTTTTTAAAAATAGTCCTATGCTAAAATTACTTTAATGTTTGTATTTTTTTTCTGTTCAATCTAGGAATTAGCTCTTGTCTATGATGTGGTACTATGGGAATAAATGGTAATTATCAGGCCAGAGATTTAGCTCAGTGATTCTGGCACCTGCCTCACAAGCGCAAGGTCCCTGGTTCGATTGCAGTAACCACACACAATAATACTGGGCATGGAGGTTCATGCTCACCAGCAATCAGTACCACATACCACAAATGCCAGGCTTGGTGGCTCAAGCCTGTAATCCCAGCACTCAGGAGGCAGAGGAAGGAGGGTTTCTGAGTTCGAGGATTGCCTGAGCTACATAGTGAGCTCAGGGCCAGCCTGAACTACAGAGTGAGACCCTGTCTCAAAAAAAAAAGTATAATTTTCTTTTTTCTCTATGGGAACCCAGCTGTCACAGGATCATACATTAAAGACTACCTATCCCACCAGAAGATATGCCTATCTGGTTAGTAATCAAATTTCCTTTTATACATATATCTTTCAGTCACCTCTACTCTGTTCCATGGCTCTAATGAGTATCACTCTATCTTTATAGCATTTTAATTACTATAGGGCTATTGCAAGTTTTAAAATATAGTAAAAACAAGTCTCTGTTCTTCTACCATTCCCTATTTTTTCTAGTCTGGGTTGGCTATTCTTATCTTCTTGCTTTTTAATAGACAGAATATTTTCCTTCGGCCCTTAAAGAAAAAAACTGGTAACTTGAGTGCAACTGATTGAACCCAAAAAAACATTTTAAGGAGAATTAACTTCAACACAATTGTCTTCTAATTATAATCATTAGATATTTCTGTGTTCTAGTTATTCTCATAGCTGTCAATAAAGGTTATAATTTTCTCCCAAAACTTATACATCTTTTATAGTATCTTTGTAGGTACTTTGTATCTACACGACCTTTGTACATAACCTTTATAAAATTATATTAAGACACAATTTGTTATAGCTAATTATATCATATACAAAAACGGCACCTGTTATTTTTTACTCCAGTAATTAGAATTTTCCCTTCTCTTCTTTGTCTAATTGCCTAGAACAGAGCTTCTAGTAGACACAAATCCCAGCTCTCTTGATCTAGGATTAGAAGATACGCTTTCAACATTTCAACATTATATATCTTATAATATTTTCCGTATAGTCTTGATTAGATTAAGGAGTTTTCTTCTAGTTCAAACTGCTAGAGCATTATCAGTGGAAGCCGATTGCATTTAATATTTATACATTTTCTATAGCACTGCAGTCACGTGGCTTTTTCTCTTTATTAACTCATGTCCTCTCGTGTTAAATCAGTCTTGCATGTAGACATTTATACTCCTTTTGATAAGCTGTCTAGAGGAAGACAAGTTAACCAGTCTGACTCCCGAACGAACGTGAGAGGACGAGCCCTCCCGCCCGCGGCTAGGGAACAGCTGCGGCCGTCGGTCTCCATTGTTGTGGTTTGTCTTCGGAGTACCGGGGACAAGCCGGGCCTTGTGCGTACGACCCGCACCCCGCACCCCCCCACCCCCCGCCAGTGCGTTTCCATGAAGGGAGCGGCTCGGTCACGGGCTGCCCGGCTCCAACCACAGGACGTCAGGTGGGCCGTGTCTGAGAAAGGACCTCTCTGGAAGACGCAGGCTCACGTTTAACAAGGGGGTGCTCTGTGTGCTTTTGTTTGTTTGTTTTCTGTACCGGGGGTCGCACTCGGGACCTTGCACTTGCCAGGGAGGCGATGTGCCACTCTGCGCCACATCCCTGGCCCATGCATACTTTTGTTGTTTTGGGTTCTTTGGTGCTGGTGCTGGTGCTGGTGCTGGCGGTGGTTGGGCTTTTGGTTTGGTTTGGTACCGGGGATTAAAGTCGGGACCTTGCGCTTGTGATGCAGACGCCAGAACCACCAAATGTAACTTTTCTTATTAGCATTGAAAACAAAACCACACACTACAGTATCCGGTTCCAGTGTTAAAGATCCCTTGATCGTATCTGTCTATAGGAAGAAAAGCACTGCGTCCCATGCGGTTTTAATTCACTGCCACTTAAAAGTAGCTTCAGCTGCTGATGACATTTGTTATTTTTTTCAGCTTTCATGTTGCCACAGAAATTATCATTTCTGTTACTATAAATTATTCTTATTGGCAAATTCCAAAGAGGTCCCAAAGCAGAAGCAGGCTCCAGAGCTGTGAGGCCACAGAGAGGCCTGACCTGGAGCCGAGGACCCATGTAACATCAGAGCTCAGAGTCTCACGGTGAGAGGGCAACACCCTTCTTCCTCTTGGTGTTCACCAAATTCAGCTTTGATAAAATAAAAATAATTAGGCTCCAGACTGTCGTGGTTGAGAGGGTAAAGAAACATCTTAAAATGTTCCCCCTGGAAGGGAATTAGTACAGAATGAAGGAAAAAGGTTGGGGAATTTTACTTTATATTTGTAACTCTCTGTACTGTTGGAAATATTTTATCCATGTACATAAATCACCTTTGAAATTTACAAAAAGAGAAAGTTTATCATAAGATGAAATATTTTAATATCTTTCATTTAAAAATCCGTGTTAAATTTGTTAAAATCTAACTTTTTCTCCCATGTATGTGAAGTAGGATCTTCATATCCTCAGCAAAAGGGCTCTAGCTCTTGAAATATCAGAATTCATTTTTAATTCACTACATTTCCCAAGGAATTCGAAGATTTCTTATTATATATATATTTCTCCTTTCTCAGTGCAAAAGCAAATGCTAAATGTTCACACACTTGCCTGTATTTTTAAATGATGCTTTGCAAATTATCTAATCAGCCAATACAAATACATCTTCACTGTAATTAGAAAGAAAAAAATGTAAACCCAAAGTATATCCCAAGCACTCCGTATTTGATTCCATGGAACAAAAGACTACAACATTTACCATTAATGAAGGGCTTCTACAAATTTACACTGGTTAATTGAACCCAAAAGAAAACAGACTAAGTTAATGATTATAAAAATAATTATCAGATGATAGGAAACAGGAGAGACCGAGGACATGGGAAGGGAATGAGGAAGAGGAGGAGTTAGACGATCAAGGTGTGATACGTGTATGCAATACCCCATAATGGATATAATTACTATGTATAGCAAACCTATACTAATAAGATTACATGGAGATAAATAAAAAGTAACCACTTCCTCAGTGAGGGGTGATTTATTCTACTGTGCTTAGTAAGTTTAATCCTTAACATATTCCATTTTCCCAAAAAGAAGTACGTGAATGTAATAAGTGTGTGTACATATGCACATATGCGTGTATTAGTATGCAAATAAATTGCACATAGAGGAGGTGTTCATAAAATCACTGCCCCTGCTATTGCCCAGAAAAGAAAGTGGTAGGGAAATAATAAACAGAGAATTCCATTTTGCTGAGTACAGTTCTGTCCAGTTTGAACTTTTTTTTTTTTGAGACAAGGTCTTTCTATGCAGTTCAGGCTGACCTTGAGCTCACTCTGTAGCCCAGGCTGGCCTCCAACATATGGAAATCCTCCTGCCTCTGCCTCCCAAGTACTGGGATTTTAGTACTGGGCATTAAGGAGCCACAATGCCCAGGCATTATTTGAACTGTTGACAATGAAATGTACATATACTCTATTTAACATAGACATACATATATAAAAATAAAGACTATATTTTTAAAAAATTAAAATTTATACTATAACAATAAAGGAAATCATTTGGGGTAGCGAAAATTTAATATCAAAACAAAAGATTTAGTAAATACTAAGTATTAAAATAAAGCATCACTTGAAATAAGTTAATAATCTCTGAACTCCCCGGATTTATGGCCATACTTCTACTTTCAGAGAGATCACCCCTAAAGGAGGAAACACTCGCCTTCCACTACAACAGCGGAGAGAGGAAAACAAACATAATGTCTACAGTCTAACGACACAGCAGTTATTCTGTCCACCTGAAGAACACAGAAGATTGGTGAAAGAAGCTAAATAAAATACACCTCGCTGAGTGTGGTGACACACACATACATAGTCCTAGCACTCTGGGAGCCTGAGGCAGGAAGAATGCAAGATCAGGCCCAACCTGGGTACTTAGCAGCTTAGTGGGGCCCTGTCTCAAAACCAAAAATAAAATTAACCCAAATTAAATTTATAAGGGGCTGGAAGTAACTCAGTGTGGAAGCCCTGAGTTCCATGCCGATATGACACAAACCTTTATACGCTTTGGTGAATTGTACAGTACCTTGACTTTTCAGGTGAAAGGAGAGGACCTGATATCCTAGGGGTCTCACTCTGTGTCTCCTAAACAGTGTAGAAGTTGAAGGGAAATGGAAAAGTGCCCGACTGTTCCCTCCTCCCAGGTCCCCAGCTATTTCCTGAGTCCTGGCCCAGGCTCTGCACTTCCCATCAGCGCAGAAATGGCCTTTCGGAATCTGCGCGTCTCGGCATCTCAGGATGAATAATTAATAGGCCTGCACTCACAGACCTTGGTAACGAGCACATATTTTATACGTAAATAACTGATGTCTAATAGGAAACGCACGTGGTGGGACCGGGTTCTGGGAAGCCCGTGTCCGCGAGCAGCGCCCCCGCCCGGCTGACACCAACTTCCGTTTCCAGAGCTGGTTTCAGGCCCAGTTATTGAGTGTCGGCTTCGTTCTCAGATTGGCAAATGGATGTCGTTTGTGGCTCATGAAACAGTGGAATTAGCTATATCGTGTACCCACAGGAAGCCACAAATAATGTTAACAGATCAGCTGGCCATAAATTTATTCTAAGTGTTGAATTATGCATTCGATACTCTGCACCTGAAAGCAGTTTTCTTCTTCTTTCCTGTATTTGTGTTAATCTTTTCTACTCTTTGAATCGTTTCTACATTCATAGAGGATATTGCGAGAAGCATGAGCTTACTTATATAATTATATTATATATAATTATTCAGCTTCATACTGATGCATGACTTTGAAATCTATTTCCATTTAACATTTCCTTTATCAGACTTTTTTGTTCTGAATCCAAAGGTCCTCTGTTGCATAAAAGGATATAACTAAAGGAATGCCCAAAGAATTGAGCTTTTTCTCTGGTTGAGAGTCGGGATTTCATTCTTCCTGTATGACCTCATTTCATAGGTTTTACTTTCCACCTATAGACTTATTTCAAGTTGTTTCATATTTATGATGATCTTAACTTTCTTGCAGTTACTTAGAAGACACAAATTATGCCTCATTTTCTATCTGTTTTGAGAGACTCAAGTGAAGATGGGGAACTTGGACTTATAAATAATATTCCAGGGCCAGGGATTTATTTCAGAGGTTCTGGTGTCTGCCTTGCAAGTGCAAGATCCCAAGTTTGATTCCCAGTAACCACATAAAACAATACCAGGCATGGTGACTCACTCCCACCAGCAATCAGTACCACGTATCATAATGCCAGCTATGGTGGCTCATGCCTGTCATCCCACACTCAGAAGGCAGAGGCAGGAGGATTGCTGAGTTCCAGGCTTGCCTGGGCTACATAATGAGATCAGGGCCAGCCTGAACTATGAAGAGAGACCCTGTCTCAAAAAAAAAAAAAAAAAAAGAATAAAACTTCACAGGGGAGGATGTCTATCCTCTCAAATTTCATCTTACTGTTTGCTCTTCAGTTATAACCAGCTGAAGAGATGTGATGAGGCTTAGCTGAGCTAAAGTGTGTAAAGGAACAAGAGTCCCCACAGCCAGTACCCATAATGCACCTAGGCCGACATCATGTGGCCACTGCTCCCCAGTCCCAGTTCCAGAACATAGTCACTCTCCTTGTCCTATTCACTGCTGTAACTTCACCTCAAAGAACAGCTGGTACATTTTTAAATTAAACACTTACAAACCTTGGACCAGTTATCCTTGTAGTTTCTTCCACTACCTTTCCAACATGCCTTTGGTTAATACTTAAAGTCATACACTAAAAAAAAAATGTTTTTGTTGGACTAATCACTGTCACGGTGATCTTACTTTGGTACACAGTCTGACTCTTCATGTCCTAATTTTCCTCCATCCATATCTTAGATGTTACATGTTTTTGGTAGTGCTTAACTGTTGGGTCTCAGAAAAAATGTTTGTTCTTTCCTGAGTAAGTGATACAAGCAGCAGTGTCCTTTAGCAGAAATGTCCCGACTGGCTCCCTCCTGGTTCATCCACATCTGCCCGGAGAAGTGTGGAGCTGAAATAGAAATTTACCATCACCGAAAACATGAATAGTGTACTTCACCCCATGAACGCCAGTACACTGTTCTGCCTGCTTTCACTAGTCAAAGCCCTGTGACCAGTTAGGGGGCAATGACTGAGACAAGAAGTGATATGTGCTCCGTCCCAAGCAAAGCATTCAGTGCCCATGCAGGGCCCTTCAACTTTCCACTCCTGTCAAAGAAACAAGTGTTTCAGATGAAACAGCTACAAGAGCGGAGATTCCAGGGGCCAGGGATTTAGTCTGTGGTACGACACCTACCGTGGAAGCACAAGAGCCTGGGTTCAATCCCAACCCCCACAGAAAAAAGGGTGGAGATTCCAAAAGCTCTGGGAGGAGCTAAGTCCCCCACTCACATCAGACTTGCCCCCAAGTAGGGAATCAACTAGGCTGTAGGGCGACACAACAGATTTTGTATCTGTCCTGGAAGCCAGGCCTCTCCAACCCCACCACTGAATATGTATCTAACAAGTTCATGACCCAACCTAATCATAGATTGACTCATTGTTCTTGACCTCTTAAAAGTGAGTATTTTCAGAATAATTTTTAAACAGAAATTGGTTTAGAGAGATTAAGGCCATAATAAAAATAGCAGGAAACAAAGAAACGAAAGCATTGGCTATGACAAATGAGAGAACAGCCATCAGAAATAAAGTTAGACAAAAATTGA
The DNA here is from genome assembly GCA_004025085.1 of Thryonomys swinderianus. Lineage (NCBI taxonomy): Eukaryota > Metazoa > Chordata > Mammalia > Rodentia > Thryonomyidae > Thryonomys > Thryonomys swinderianus. The sequence continues at coordinate 7,389 of PVIC010057166.1, forward strand.
GATTTATGCTAGTGGTTCCTAATCCACATGGAAAGAAAAGCAATATTCTAGGCCTTATAATGCCAGGGAACGGACACCCTTGTTCAACACTAATGGATGCTGTATGCTATTACACACTATTACTGCGTGTATTAGAATTCTAGACAGATGTTCACCGGCTGCCAACATAAGTCTGAGATTTCCAAACCAAGAGCCCGTCTGAGGGGTTGCACTGTGAAAACAGCATTCTCCATCCATGGTTCTTACACTTAACTGTGATGAAGAATCATTCAGGGATTTGGTGAAAAATGCAGATTTCTCAACCTACTGCCCGGCTGTCTCGTGCACTATTTAGAGAGCTCCCCGAGGTACAAAAGACATGTTTCATGACCCCACAGCAGCAGTTTTTGAGGAGTTGTTTTTTGTTTTTTGAGACAGGGTCACACTACAATTCAGACTAGCTTTGAGCTATGTAGCCCAGGTTGGCCTAGAACTCATGGTGATCCTCCTGCCTCAGCCTCCCAAGTTCTGGGATCACAAGTGTGCGCCACCCCACTTAGCCAAAGCAGTAGCTTAAGAAACATTCTAGAGATGTTGACACAGGACCCAATGTGCCATTCTCCTGGGAATGAGTGTCGTGAGGGCCTGAATGTATCTGGCTCTGGCGTTAAACACCCACCATACTACAACGCTCATCTTTCCCTACAAGTACAACTTTATCAGAGTTCATTTCAGGATGACACTGGAGACTCTCCTCTCTTTTATTTAAAATACACAAATCATAAATATATAGAGAAGTTTTCTTCCATCTAAACTGCTCTCTAAATAATTCTTCCAATAACATGAATGTCTATCTTATGAAAAACTCAAAAAGAAAACTCTTACAAGTGCATATTTCTACAAGGATGTGTAATTTTTATCTTTAGCATTAATGGTGCCATATTAATGGTGCCTCGAGAGTGTTAAGTATTATTATCTAGTAGAGCAGAAGTCTCATGGCAGCAGAGACTTCCTATCCTTTATTCATTGCTTTAACTTCGCATAAATATTTGTTGCAGGATGAGTGGATGGGTGAGTGGATGGATGGGTGGATGGATAGATGGTTGACAGATGGACAGATGGATGGATGGACAGATGGATGAATGGATCGATGGATGATGGATGGACAGATGGATAAGTGGATGGGTAGATGGATGGATGATGCCTGGATGAGTGGATGGTTGGATGTGTTTGAGTTATTGAAAAAACATGAAAATCATCACACCTAGAAGTACTGTGGGTTAAGGTGCAGCCCGCCATTGTACCCGTCTCCCCTCCTTGCTCCGGATCTCACCTCCTCACCCCGAGCTCAGTGATTAATTCCTGCGAATGCCCCACTCCCAAGGAGCAGCGGCCCCGAGTTGCCTCGCTCCGTAGTTCCTCGAATTTGGAGAAACGTGTCGCATGACCCCAGACGCAGCTCTGTGTAGACCTGGGGTCCACAGCCGAGACCCGGGAAGTCCAGTTCACCGCGGGCTGAGCGTCCGTGGGGTGTCGGCCGCTGCACAGTCAGAGCCTGACGTGATAAATGTGGAGACAGTAAACACGCACGGTGCCCCTCACGCAGCGGCGCCCACACCCGGCCTGACAGCTCGGTCTCTTGCTCCTGGGGGAACCGCATCCGTCACATCACTGCGAGGAAGAGAAAATGTTGCCTTGAAAGACTCTTTTCCAGTCTCCTAATGATCCAGGCAGCTGAATTAAAACATATTTTGGTGAAAAACATATAAAGCCTTCCACAACTGTATCGGGTGTACACTATCAAACACGACACCACATTGTTCGGAGGGAGAAATTGTGATTTGCAGTACGGCTTGCAACACATCTGCTGGTAATTATTATGATTTCTTTACCCCTAATTTTGAATAATGGCCGTGTTCCTACCTTTTAAAGCACGCAGACATACATTGCACATGACATTAATGTTACATTTGTTTCTCATTATATGCATTTCTCATTAACAGCTAATTAGTCTTGATTTTCCTCCCTTTAGGTTACGTAGTATTAAAAGAAATAGACCTTAAAAAATGTCAACAGTCAGAGTTAAGTCAACATTAAGGAAACAAACAGTTCTGGCCTGTGGTTAACCTTACAAGTAAGAGTAAAAACTGACCATTCAAACTCATGTTTAAATTAACCCAAAAAAGGTGGAAAAAGGGGAACTTTACACACAGCACTTTGTGCGGACGAGTTGTGCTGTAGTGAGAACAAAGTGGATTTGCGGAGATTTACACCACCACCGTGTTTTAATCCCCTCCCCCCCCACAGGGAGGGAGCTGCAGGATGTACGTTTCTCAGACAAACACTGCACCGCTGCTTGCAGAAAGGGTGCAACACTGGAAAGAAAAAAGGAATATGTCAAACGTTACGTTCAACATCTGAGCCATCCACCGGCAACTGAAAGCGTCCTCTCGATATCAGGAAATTTCAATGTGATGGGATAAAAAATAAAAATGGGGGGCCGGAGATTTAGCTCAGTGGTTCTGGTGCCTGCCTCGCAAGTGCAAGGTCCCTGGTTAGATCCCGGTAACCACATAAAACAATACCGAGTATTATGGCTCACGCCCACCAGCCATCAGTACCACACACCGCAGTGACGGGTGTGGTGGCTCACACCTGTCATCCCAGCCCTCAGGAGGCAGAGGCAGGAGGATTGCTGAGCTTGAGGCTTGCCTGGGCTACATAGTGATCTCAGGGCCAGCCTGAACTACAAAGCGAGACCCTGTCTCTAAATAAATAAATAAATGGTAAAAATGGGGGTTTTTTTCCTTTGTTATAAATTCTAAAATACTTTGTGTCACTCATTAGAAGAAAAATATTATGGTCTTAATCCAGTCTTTAATACCTATATTGGAGTGCTCGCTTCGGCAGCAAATATACTAAAATACCTATATCGCACTATGCTGAATTTAAGAGTCCAGAAGAGGATGGGTGTGTGATGTCACAAGGGTGTCACCCCAGCACTCGGGAAACTGAGGCGGGAGGGTCATGGCCAGCTGGAGGCCAGCCTAAGCTACACGGTGAGACCTTGTCTCAAAAACTAAAACTAACAAACCAAAATATTACAGCACCTTCACCATGCTGCGTCTACAGTGGGTGATTTAAAATGTTATTAAAACCCGTGTCATTATCTGGCTGGGCACAGAAGCCTTCCGATCACCCGCACCCAGAGCCCCGCGCCCTGGAGGACCAGGCTGCTCCCGGTGAGAGGTCGAAGTCCGAGGCGGTCCTCACATTGACCTAAACGTGCGATGCCCCCGGCAGCCCCACCAGGGGACCCAGGCTGCCGCACTCGGAGACCCGTGGGAAGACAGAGGAAAAGAAAAACGCAGTGGCCGC
>PVIC010057167.1:0-10735 GCA_004025085.1 Thryonomys swinderianus
AAAACGTGTCATAGCCAGGTGTGATGGTGCATGCTGTACTCCCAGCACTGGGGAGGCTGAAACAGGAGGATCCCTGTGAGTCTGAGGCCAACCTCTGCTGGATAGCAAGACCCTGGTTCAAAACACACAAAACAAAACAGAAAATGTGTCCAGACATTGGCAAGTGTCCCTGAAGGACACCCAAAATGAGACCCCTGTTCTATGCTAAGGCCCCCACCTGAACCTCAGGTGGTCTGAGGCCTGGGGAGTTGGGGAGGCTCTTGCGTTGGTCCGTGGGGTTTTTCTCCCGTGCAGTCAATGCTGACTCCCACGCAGCCCCCAGAAACCCTGGACCCAGCCCAGTCCCCTCACCCCATGACCCAGCACAGCTGCGGGTCTTGCTTTACGTATTTGTTTAAGGTCGCCTGGTGCTGGCTGAGTCCTTTCTGTTTTACCTACAGGCCCTCAAACCCAGGGCCTGTCTCCCTTGTTCTTCTCTGACTTTTGGTTTTTTTGAGGCAAGGTCGCTACGTAGCTTAGGCTGCCCTTGAACTCATGACAATCTTCCTGCCTCAGCCTCCCAAAGGCTGAGATCACAGCCCTGTGCCACCATGCGGGCTCATTATTTTCCTTATGAATCTGTGATCCCAGAGACAAGGCCGGGCGCAGGGGAGGTGTGAAGGGCCCTTCAGCAAATGCAAGGAGAGACACAGGCGCGGTGGCACAGCCTGTCACCCCAGCGTTCTGGGAAGCCGAGGCAGGAGGGTTGCAAGTTTGAGCCCAGTCTGGGCCACTTAGCAACGTAGCGAGACCCTGCCTCAAAGACAACGCATTAAAAAAGGACAGTGGGTTTAGCTCAGCGGGCTCGACCCCCAAGTCGCGCAAAAGCAAAACGGAAACAGGGAGACCCAGGTGGGCAGCGGGAGGAGAAGAGAGGACTTCCTCCCTCCCACCCGCACACACGTGCATGGTCTCTGAAAAACAACACGCGAAACCAATTTCACAGCAGGAAAAGGCCAGGCTGGGCGCGCTCTGCCCTTCCGCGTGAGTTCACAGTACCTCTGTGCAAAGACACGGGAACGCAGCGAGGCGTGAGCCCACGTAGATGCTTCTGGGCCGGCTCAGGCCCACACGGGCGCCAGGAGGGAGCCCCTCAGGACCCGCCCGGTGTCTCAGCAACTGTGCGACCTTGGGCCGGGCAGGCAAGGTCTTGCTCCAAGTTTCGGTTTGTTCATCTGAGGGGCCGACCGCTCCGCTCGGCCTCCTTCAAAAGATTTGGAATGACTAATAGAGATAAAAGGGGGCTGGCCTTGAACTGAGGAGATTCTCCTGCCTCGGCCTCCTTGGTGCTGGGGTTGCTGGCGTGCACGAGCGCCCGTCCCTGCCTCTGAGTCGGAAGCGTGCTCCTGCTGGCTGTTCGTGTGTTCTGGAGCCGTAGACCAGGCCGTCACCACACTCAGGACCACCACGGTCGCTCGTGGAGACTGTCCCGCTTCATCCTCTGCCGCCAACTCTCAGGCTCTTGCTCCAAAGCCCTCAGCGGCTCCCTATTGATCCTCCAGTCATTTTGTATTAACTTCTCCTCCTCCTTCTGAATTTCTGTTGGTTCAGTGTATATGCACATCATGATCACACTCAGTATTGGGAATTTGTACCAATATATGACATGATTTAAATCTCATTTTGTTCCATTCCCCTGCCCACCCCACAACCCCCACCCCCAAAATACATAAGCTTTGTGTCATCACTTTTTTTTTTTTTTTTTGAGACAGGGTCTCCCTTTGTAGTTGAGGCTGGCCCTGAGCTCACTATGGAGCCCAGGCAAGCCTCAAACTCAGCAATCCTCCTGCCTCTGCCTCCCAAGTGCTGGGATGACAGGTGTGAGCCACCACACCCGGCACTGTGGTATGGGGCACTGATTGCTGGTTGTGGTATTACTGCCTGTGGTTACCGGGAATCAAACCAGTGACCTTGCACTTGCTAGGCAGGCGCTGGAACCACTGAACTAAATCTCCGGCCCTCTATTCACTTCTTCAAGTAACCTCTCCCCATCTGGAACCCACCTGTTCTGGTCCCCTCTTTCACCTCCCTGCCCAGGACACCTTCACGGTCTGCTCTTCCCACCTCACATCCCTGCACGTTGGGTCATGTGAGGCAGGGTCCCCGCGAGGGGGGTTGGGGGGAAGCCACATGCCAACCTCTCCCTGTGGTGCTGCGGGACAGAGGGGCCTCTAACCTGTTTCCTCACATCTTCTGATTGCTTCTGTGCCGCATCAAAGCACAGGGCATCTGCGGATGAGTCACACAGGGTGGAGACACCCCACTCCCTCGAGCACCCCGGCACTCGACCACCACCCTGGCCCAGCGAACGGCACCACCTGCTGTTAAAGATAAGCTTTAACCCGTGGAAGGGCCCTCAGTAAGAGAGACCCAGCTTCGGCTGGTGTAAGCGTTAGATACGTGCAGTCACGCTCACCACCTCCCCTCCGCACTCATCATGCGCCATGTTTCATCACTCTTCCTTGCTGCGTAATATTTCATCACGTTGCTGCCCCCGTCCATGCCCCTGTTGATGGGCACCTGGTCTGTGCTCTAGTCTGAAGCCAGCATGCGAACGGGCAGCATTGAACTCTGTCGCACAGAGGTCTGGAGCTGGCCCAGCGCCTGGCCCTGAGTCTCCCAGCTGCTGGGTGCCCAACACTTTCTTCTTGCTGGGTTATCTCTCCGAAGAGAAAGAAGAAAACAAACAGAGAGAGAGAGAGAGAGAAAGCAGAGGGGCCCATAATCTCAGCTCCTCCAGGGCTGAAGCCTGCGGAGATGAAGGCAGGAATGCGGTGGGGCCACAGCCTTTGATGCCTCTGCAGACAGCGGCGGCGGCATGAATGACATTCGGCTTCTGCGGGCCGCGCTGGAGATGGAGGCTGTGATCCCGGAGCCCAGCCGGCGGCCAGGGCTGCTCAGTTCCCAGTTCTCGCCATGAGGGTGGTTTCATTCTTCGGGAGCAAAACACGAAAATCAAAGGATTCTCAAGAGAAGAGAAACCATGCAGACAGGAGAACAGGAGTCAGTCCGGCGTGTGTCAGCAACACGTCCGTGGTCCCGAGATCTCAGACCGCTGGAGGCTGAGGCACTGTGGACTTCCCGGACAGCTTAGAAAGACCTGCGTCCAAGTGAAAAAACAAAGGAAGCACCGGGGCTGTAGCTCAGTACCGGGGCCCCGGGTCCGAACCAGTAAGAAAAGCAGATTCGCGCTGAAGATCAAGGGATAAAGCGCTTTGCCGTCTGTGGTTCCCTTGGCAGTGGGTCCACGCAGGCCCCGACCCTAACATCCCTCTGGGGAGATGCAGGTACCCAGGTCCGCAAGGGGAAAGGAGCAGATACTGTGACAAATGTGAATTTTTTTCCAAATAAAAAGTCAGAAGTTCTAGACATGGTGGTATTCGCCCGTCATCCCACTTGGGGAGGCTGAGGCAGGAGGGTGGCAAGTTCAAGGCCAGACTGAGGTCAGTTTAGCTATAAACCACCCCCAAATCCCATCCCCCAGAGGTAACAGCTGCTCCTTGCCGCTGTTTACGCCTGTAAGTTTCCACCTGACTCTTTAAAGGCCCCACACCCACAGGTGTACATTTACACAGGTGATTTCACGTATATGAACCGCACGACGCTTGGCGGCTTGTGGCACTTTTTGTTTTGGATGTGGAACCCAGGGCCCTGTGCGCCCTCCCCACCCCCACCCCCGCACTTCTGTTTCTATTTAGCAATAGTTCCTGGCTTTCTTTTGTGTTAGTGTCGCACTCAAAGGTTGCTTAGCGACCCTGAATGTGACTATTTTGTTTGTTTGTTTGTTTGAGACAAGATCTCGCTAAGTAGTTCAGGCTGGCCTTGAACTATGTAACCCAGACTGACCTCCAACTCATGATGATCCCCCTGCCTCAGCCTCCCAAGTGCTGGTGGATACATTTTGTTTTATTTATTTTATTTTTGGCACTGGAGTTCAAACTTGGGACCTTGTGGTTGAGAGGCAAGTGCTGGAACCATTGAGCTAAATCCCTGGCCCCAATACATTTTTTTTTTTTTTTTTGAGACAGGGTCTCGCTTTGTAGTCCAGCCTGGCCCTGAGCTCACTATGTAGTCCAGGCAAGCCTCGAACTCACAGCAATCCTCCTGCCTCTGCCTCCTGAGTGCTGAGATTACAGGTGTGAGCCACTACGCCAGCACTGTGGTGTGTAGTACTAGGGATTGAACTCAGGATCTTGCTGCGTTTGCGAAGTAGACGCCGGAACCACTGAGCTAAATCTCAGCCCCCAAATACATTTTAAACTATTCCCTTTATCTGTTTTTTTCCCTCTGGTGTTGGATTTCTAATTTTCTTGTTTTTCTGCCACTGGAAATAATACTGCAGTGAACAAACACCCTTCTGTGTATCTCTCCGTATGCTCCTCGGGACAAATGAATACTTTTTTCCTAAGTTTTCAAACACTGTCGTGCCCGTGGTTCCGAGGGGTGTTTATGATTATCCAAGTTTTCTTGATCTCAGCTCATGGCCACAGCAATACTGAGGGCTGGGCGTTGTCATAACCCTCGCTTTTAAGAGAACATGAGGCTCAGACAGTTTAATGGGTTATTTAAAGTCACACAGTCCGGCTCTATCTGGTTCCAGAAGTCTGGGGGCTTTTAAACAACTGGCTTTCCTTTAAGCAAGAAGAACCTACAATTTTCTTTTTTGCATAAACCACACAAAGGCGAGGCTGATCGGGTCCTGAGGCCCCTGCAGAGTCTGGCCGCAGCTGCGCCGGGAGAGCTTAGGGCGGCAGATTCTGCTGGTGCTCTGCTGCCCCCTGCTGGCCAGACTCTGTCATCATTCGGAGTAATCGGCCCCTCGCGGTCGCGGATGGTGTTAAATTCATTCCCTGCGGGGAACAAGGGAATGAGAGACGTAATGGTGATTAGTGTGTTCAAAGAGACTCCACTGAGAGTCGAAACACGGCAATTATCCCCAGGCCATGGCGATGAAATTAACGCTCAGTGCTGTTAAGCTCCTAAGGTCCTGAGATGTATTAGTGACAAAGCTAGAATTCTGGTCCAGGTTGTTCGTTGCCTAGTTCAGGCTGGCCTTGAACCCGCTGTGCGGCGGAGCCTGGCTTTGACTTTGCATCCTCCCGCCTCAGCCTCTTGAGCATCTAGGATTACAGGCGCGTGGCGCTGCACCCAACTCCCACTTGTAACTGAGGCAACACCAGTGCTGCTCTTCCCGGCCAGGGAAGCCCAGTTCTCCTGCGGCTGGAAGAACAAGTAGGTTGACGATTAATGTTTGGAGAAGGCTTCACATCCGCCTCGCTCATTAATGAATTTAAAGCTCACATTGGCTTCACCTAGCAGGCAATTTTATTGGTCCTATGCGAGGAATGTGATGGGAACCATGTGACCAGACTCGGCCAATCAAAGCTTTCTATGGTCTGGTTCAATGATTGGCTTGGAGGGAGGGCCCTAACCCCAGCCTAACCAATCAGATCATTCCCCGAGGTTGTGCTTTTCCCTGTATGGGGGAAAGTATCTTTCTCGTTTCGGGGGAGCTGGTGGGTTGGAGATGGCTGCCCCCCCCCAAAGCCCAGGGAAGCTGCACGCACAAAAGTCCCACACAGAGGGAAGAAAGGTGGGAGCCAGTGGGGTTGAAGGCTACCAGAGTGGTGGAATCTGTGTCCACATTTTATTTTTCCCACATAATGGAAACCCCACTTATTTTCTTAAATCATTCTGACTTGGGATTTTTTTTTTCATTTCTCCCCATTGGTCCCCATTCATACACGTGTGTGTGTGTGTGTGTGTGTGTCCCCCAACCCGGCACTTCTGTTTTTATTTAGCAGTAGTTCCTGGCTTTCTTTTGTGTTAGTGTCACACTCTAAACACACACACACGATTGACAGTTACAAGCAGCACCATTTAATATTAACAAGAATGGCTTTTAACACCGCTGTCTTCATCCGTCTTTTTACTCCCTGGACCTGCAAAGTCAGCTGCGCCTGGGGGGTCCTGCCTTCCCGCCGTTTGTTATTATGTTTCTCCACTGGGCCTGTCCTCCCCTCCCACCCACACAGAATCGCCTCGCAGGAATCAAGGGCAGCGGCTTCAGAAGTGAATAGAACTGGATCCCCCCCCCCCCTGGCTCTTTAACACTGTGACAGCCACGCATCTCCCTGAGCCTGATTTCTAATGAATAAAATGGTATATTAAGGATACAAGCTACCCAAGCCTGATGTATTCATTTAACTTCTGGCGCACGGGGTCTCTTCAATAACTCCCAGTGAATTCTGTGATGATAGTTTACACTGTGAGGCTTTCTCGGGTGGTGCTGGGCCCGAGGTCAAGGTTCAGCCGAGGGTGGGGGTGGGACTGAGGAAATGTCTCTGCTTGAATGTTCCCAGGAAAACGCTACTCAAGATTCACCAGCATAGCCACCAGTGCTCAGCCTAAGCCCTCTCTGTTCCCAGGGAGGAGCGCATTCCCATAAAACCTAGGCTTCCAAGCAAACATCTTCCCACACTCGTCACCTCCCATTCCCACAGGCTCAGGCCTCTCCGAGGAATACGGCCGGGAAGCGGCCCCCACTCGGGGAGGCTCGCTCCAGACTGGAGGTCACTGGGGAAATGTCTTCTTATTTATTGAGGAGCTGGGGATCCACCCGGGGCCTCATGCATGCCAGGCAAGCGTTCTTCCACAGAGCTACGTCCCCCTCGCCTTTTAGTTTTGTAGTTTTGACTTTCAGACGGGGTCTCACTCAGTTCCCGGGCTGGCCTTGAACTTGAGATCCTTTCGCCTCCGCCTCCAGAGTAGCTGGGATGACAGACAGGCAGCCCCACACCCGGCTTCTCAGAAGTCAACCTTCCTAAGTTCAAGCCTGGTAAACTGGGTTCGAGGACTCAGCGTGGTCCTTATGGGCGCTAAATAATTTTCAAGCTCCCTTGCCTCATTTTGGAGAAGCATCACCATCATAAGCCTGTGGGTCCTGCGGCCACAGGGACCCGAGTTGGACTTCTCTTGCTGGCTGTGCCATTTTGGTTAAGGTATCTGCTGTCGTTTGCGTCTTTAGGATCTCCCAAAAGCTCTTGAGATAGAGTGTTGGTTTCCAGGGCAATACATTTGGGAGGTGTTGCACCCTTAAGAGGCGGAGAATAGCGGGAGGTCTTTAGGTCAATGGGGCGTGGCCTGTGGAGCCCCACCCCTTTGTCCCTCTGTCTCCCTGGGTGGGGATGAGTGTCTGCAAACCTGTCAAGCTGTACTCCCTCTCCACCGTCCCAGGCCACAGAGCAACTGACCCTGGGTAGAGCCTCCAGATGTGAGGCATCAAAACAAACCTCTTTGTAAATTAATTGTCATAGGTGTTTTATTAGAGAAACCAAGTCTCACATGAAATTCCACATCAGCTTTGCCCAGGGATGGACACCTCGTGCCCCGCGTGCCTCTGGCTCCGTGATAGATCCACTCCGCACTCAGTGGCTAAGGAGCAACGGACTGTGACCTGGGGGTGTGTGGCACCTTTCTGCTTCCGGGGTGCTGGCTCTGAGGCTGGGGCCTCCTCAGTCAGGTGTTGACCACCAGCCGATGGCAGAGCCGCTCCGCACGGCGTGGGCTGCTCCACGGGCTCCCGGGGCACGTGTCCCCACGCGGAGGTGGTTCATGGGAAATACAATGGCCGCGTTGGTAGGTGCGAAAGAGAGAGCAATGCCGCTTTGTGGAGAAATTGGAAACCTTACGAACAGCATCTGGAAAGTTCCTGGCCTCTGGTCGCTGCTCAGTAAATGGGTTGTTATAATCACAGCTCATTTGTGGAGCCATTGCTTGGTACCAAGCACTGTCTTCAGAGACTCTCATTTGTCCTGTTTCATTCCTCACCATGACCCTGTACGACAGCTCGCATGATCATCATCATCATCATCATCATCATCACCATCATTCTGAGACAGGGTCTCGCTATATAGTCCAGCCTGGCCTTGAGCTCATGGTGACACTCCTGCCTCGGCCTCCTGAGTGTTGGGATTATACGGCTAAGTGGTGCTGGTTAAGGCTGAGGGTTAATGGTCTGTGCCCCACATAGTCACAAGTGTGGGGCCCACAGCTGCCACCCTAACTTCCCAGTAGTCACTGGCCAAGGGGCAGGACATGAGTGGTCTTGGTCATGCTGGGCTGAAGCCAGCCAGCCCTTGATGACACTCTTTTCCCCTTTGCTCTGCTGAGGATTCGAGTTCTTATTACATATTTAATTGTGCCTCAGTTTTCCTATGAAAATTGCGTGGGCTCACTGTACAAAGGAGCACAGGAAGGAAGTAAACATTTTCTCTAACCCTTACCCTATAATCTCACAGCCCAGAGGAAATAGCAGTCAGTAGTCTGGTGAGTAGCTTTCCTCAGGTTTGATGATTTTTAAAAACACAGCCATTAGACAACCCCATTTTCTGACCAGTTGCTAGCTATTTATTTATTTATTTAGTTAGTTAGTTAGTTAACTAGTTTATTAGTTAGTTTTGAGACACACTGTTTATGTAGCCCAGGCTGGGCTGGCCCTCACGGCAATGCTCCTGCCTCAGCCTCCTGAGGGCTAGGATGACAGATGTGTGCCAGCACCCCGCTGGCCAGGCGCTTTGCAAATTTAACACTGTACCGTGTGCGTCGGTCCGTCACAACGCCGTGAAAGCCACCCAGCAGAGCTGGACATGGCTGTGCCGCTGAGCCCCAGACCCCGCGGACGGGCAGGCAGCTTGCCTCCGTTTCCCGGGGCTGTGACCAGTGCTGCCTCAATGACAGCGCGGCGCTCTTGCGAGAGCTTGAGGGAAGGGTGGATTCGCAGAGCCAACGGCTGCACACGCTGAATGTGGCACACATAGGATGCCCTTTCCGTGCCCAGTGCCCGCTGTCTGGATTCCCCTCCCTGTGGTTCGGAGGCGTTGGCGGGCGAATCTCAGCGCTGGTAACGACCTACGTCTGCCAGAGCCGCGGGAGGGACCCGGCCAGGGGCAGAGCACAGGAGACGCCTGGGCCGCACCCGAGACCCCGGCAGGGGCCGCCCAGGCCTCGGTCTCCAGGCCCTGCCAGCGACGCCCTCTGCTGCCCACGGAACTCGGTTGCTTTGCTCCATGCTGTGACCGTGGGTGTAATTATTGCCGGAGGACCCGCAATTAACCTTCCGCAGGGTGACCTGTGACAGGGAAGCCGGCATGTCCGGTCCCAGGAAGCTCCCGGGATGTCTGGGCCGGAGGGTGAGGACCCCGGGGCCAGGCGGGGGTCAGCGGTGTCGTGGCTGGTACCGGGTGCTGGGCCCAGCTGGGAAAAGTTCCTTCTCTGCTCCTCCCCCTTTAAAGAATCAAGTTTTTATTCACAAGCAGTCTCTGTCACCCAGGAAAGGGGGGACTCAGGGCCAGGACCCCCGTGAGTACCAAAATCAGAAGCTGTTCAAGTCATGGCTGGTGGCAGAGTATTTGCACAGAAACTCTGAATTCTCTCTTTTCACTTTCTCTGTCTCTTTTATTCTCTCTCCTTCCTTCTTTTTGGAGACGAGGTCTTACAGAACTCACAGAAACTCTCCTGCCTCAGCCCCTCAAGTGCCGGGATCAAAGATGCACACCACCATGCCTGATTTCCCTTTATATCTTTTTCTCCTTATATCTTAAATCAGATGTAATCACTGCAAGGTTCTGTTATACCTAATACAATATAAATGCTCTTTAACAGCTTTTATTTTATTAGCACACGTACACAGTGATTGGGTGCCTTGTGTGGGAGTCAGTGCAAGCACATAACATATTGATTCTTTTTGTGCCCCCTTTCTGGCCTCCCTCCCTGCTCCTAGTAAATACCAATAAGCAATTGTGCTGTATCACTCAAAGGTTAAGACAAGAACACACTCTGTTTTTAATTTTTTTTTTTTTTTTTTGCAGTGGGTTGAACTGGAGAATTTAGAGCCTGACTACACATCACTTTAGGGTGATACTGTATCCAATAAAGCGAACAAATATGAAGTGCACAGCAGGGCACCTCTGAGAAAGGCAGCCCTGTGTAACTCCAAGCCTCCTGGGCAGCCCAGTGGGCCTCCCCACGTAGACTCTCCATAAATTCTCTTTCCACGAAGATAAGCGCTACTCTGCTCTGACTTCTGTCCCCATCATTTTGTTTGTTTTTCAACTTCATCGAAATAGAACACGAGTCCCTTTTGAGGCTAGCTTCTTTTTTTTTTTTTTTTTTTGCTTTTTTGAGACAGGGTCTCGCTTTGTAGTTCAGGCTGGCCCTGAGCTCACTATGGTGCCCAGGCAAGCCGCCGCGAACTCAGCAATCCTCCTGTCTCTGCCTCCCGAGTGCTGGGATTACAGGCGTGAGCCACCACGTCCGGCACTGTGGTATGCCGTGTTGATTGTTGGTGGGCGTGTCTCCACACCCAGCATTATATGTGGTTACCCGGGATTGAACTCAGGACCTTGCGCTTGCGAGGCAGGCGTTGGAACCACTGAGCTAACCCTCCGGCCCTGAGGCTAGCTTCTTTCACTTGTATCCATCCATACTGTTGCATGAAGCTGGCTCGTTCTTTTTGCGGCTGTACAGTATTCCATTTATGGTCGTACTCCAGTTTATCCATTCTGCTCTCAAGAGACATTCGATTGTTTTTAGTTTTGAGTTACGGCAAATAAGTCTGCTGTAAATATTCTTCTGTGGGCCTTTGGATATACAAAAGCACCTCATTACTGTTCTAAAACCTCATGGTCTTAGCACC
>PVIC010057168.1:0-10746 GCA_004025085.1 Thryonomys swinderianus
TTCCTCACTGATAGCCACTTTTATTCTTTTTTTTTTTTTTGAGACAGGGTCTCGCTGTGTAGTTCAGGCTGGCCCTGAGCTCACTATGTAGCCCAGACAAACCTCGAGCTCAGCAATCCTCCTGCCTCTGCCTCCCAAGGGCTGGAATGACAGGCGTGAGCCACCACTCCCGGCTAGCCACTTTTATTCTTTGTGGGGACCACCTTCCTTCCCTGGGGATTCTGCAGACAACTCTGCGGCGTCCAGCTGCCCCTTTTGCGTATCAATGCATGGCGACTGTGGTTGGACGATGTGGGTAGATCGCCAGCACGCATACTCCATTTACAAAAACCTGCGATCACTTCTTTCTCATAGAAGCTTGACCACTGTGCATCATGTGTGCCACGGGTGGGTGTTCCTTTCAAGCACCCTGAAAGTATCCCCCTGCTGCTGTAGCAGTGGAAAAATTGTCTTCCACAATCTTGTGTGCCCAACACGTTGAGGACCACTTCCGTACAGTGATTGCCTAGGACATCAGAATGTGTCTCTACCCCAACAGTTCACTTAGACTTCAGAAATCCCTGAGATACTAAAAGTTAGGCTAAGTGGATAATGACAGGACTTAGAGGTGAAAAAATGTAGAAGTGGTATATTGGTTGTGACTTCTTACAAGAGATCAGTAGGGGATTCTCTGAGCAGGATAGGAAGAGGGTCTTGTTTACTGCATAATTATATCTGCTAGGACATTTTCAAAAAATTCCCTGATTTCAAATATCAACCCTTTTCCTATATACACCCAGAAGCAGTTAATATTTCTAACGTAGACAAAAACACAAAAGAATTACGTTTCTTTCTTTCTTTTTTTTTTTTTTGAGTGGGAAATTTTATTGAGAGAGAAAGCTTCTGCCTTAAGAGAGACAGAAGGGGGGCCCGGAAAGTGGGTAACCCTGAATTACATTTCTTTTAAATCATAATTTATAGCAAACTAATTGAATTTAAATGTAATGAAGAAAATATCAATTAGATATCTATTGTTTCTTGTATAATTATATTTTTTATTAGCTATATTTTATAACTTTCCAAGAAGCTTTTAAATCCTATGATTAGTTCTCTGGAAAATGATACATGTTTTGTAATCTCCGTGTTTTTTTTTTTTTGTTGTTTTTTGGGGTTTTTTTTTTGTACTAGGGTTCAAACTTGGGTTTTGGATTTCTTTTTGATAGGTATGTTCCTTCTGGTGAAATTTGGGCTTCTTGAAAAACATGTTCCAGTAAATGCGTTTGATTTTTAAGACACCTTGACTGATTGTGTTAAAAGTGTTTTAGCTCATGGAAATCTAATTCTTGAGCATTAACAATTGTAGTAGTTTATGAGTACTTCATGGATAAAATAGCATTACCTATATCTAAATTACCATGAACATACTTTCCTACTTTTATCATTTCAAGTAAGATAACAAAAGGTATTTTTGACAATAACTTCAAAGGAAAATGAAGCTAGGGTCACTTTATTTAATTGCATGGTGAAGAGTACATTTATGAAATGAATGAATTCTCTGTGGAAGTGACCCTGTTAAACTCTAAATGCATCCTACTTTGTGCTCAACCTTCTTATTTTCTCCATTCTAAAATCAGTTAATACAAGGAGAAAAATTAAATTCAAGAACATTTTTTTTTTGAGACAGGGTCTTGCTTTGTAGTTCAGGCTGGTCCTGAGCTCACTATGTACCCAGGCAAGCCTCGGACTCAGCAATCCTCCTGCCTCTGCCTCCCGAGTGCTGGGATTACAGGCGTGAGACATGACACCCGGCAAGAACATTATTTTTAAAATCGTATTTCCAAATAACAAAAATTTTACATGTGTAACAGATACAAGTTGTGCTCCATATATAATTCTGTATGCAATACATAATTTGGTGGGGGTCATATCTTTATTCCTCAATGTCTCTATTCATAATTTTACTACTATATTTGGTATTTCTTTTCTCTCTCAGAAACTAATGATAATGATAATGTAATCCTTCATAATAAGAATCTACTCTATACTTATTAGTGCGTCACAAACCATCATACCCATTGTCTTCCACTGACTGGATATTTATGACTGTCATCTCAATATTTGTAAAAATTCTGAAAAGCATTCGCTAAATAATTTTAAGATTATGTAACAAGTATAGACAGATGTTGTCTATGCACAGTCTTAAAAGATTGATAAACAAATGAAAGGTGCTAAAACTCTTTCTGTGTATCTTCCACTACTGCCTGCTCTCTAATTGTATTGTCATTGATTTCTCTTGGAGTTCTTTTATGTAAAAAGATAAATTACTTAATATCTGAAGACTGGTTTGCATTGTTCTGTAATGAATTCTGGTGCTTTATATCCTGACGTAGGTGCAAATTCCTCAAAGGTGAACATCTCTGCCGTCCATTTAGCACTGCACTGGGTCTCAGCAGTCAAAGGTAGAGATATAACGTGTATTTGAGGAATGACACTCCTTTGCTAATAGAATCTGTATTGTATGTAGGTGTAAAATTTTCTCTGCTTGACCTTGCTTCTATTACCCACTACATTTTTACTTTAGTTTTATGTAGATTTTAGTTATTTGTACCAGCTTTCAGGTAGCCAGGCCAATTACTACCCTTGACATGTTTAACTGTTGTAATTAGACCATCCGACTATTGATCCTGGCTTGTTTTAGCGTGACTTATTTGCTGTGATCACACTCATCTTCAGCAATTGGGTTTTAGACTTGGTCCTGCCCTCAGAATAAGCTGATGACATAACTAATGCTCTTTTTGGACATAATGTCTATTCAAAGTTTTTCCGAATTGTGTAAACTTTGTACATACTCTGTGCATTGATGTAGCCTATTTAAGAAGTGAGAACAAAGTCCATATTTAGCAAGATTTATGCTGAGGGAAATTCCAAATTTCTTCCTTATGGGCTCCTTAGATGTTCATTATTTCTTACTTTGTTCTACAGTCATTAAACATTCATAGTTTTCTTGTATTTTTAAAAGAAATGAAGAGAAGTTTAATTTTTATAACAGAATGTGGGTTTGTGGATATATTGATTCATTGTTGATGTCATTTATTTGGTAAAACTATGATAATTTGTGTTGGGGGATACAGATGTTCTGTGAAAACAGTTTAATGGAAAAAAAGAAGTGAGCTGGAATCATCAGTGTATAATTTTTGTTTCCCTTGTTAGGAGAATGTATTTCTTTTCCCACTGCTCAATTTTACCATTCAAAGATAAGATGGTTGATCCAACCTATGAACCAAAAATCAATTTTTTAAATAATGAAATGGGTTAATGGTTCAAATTCTTGGATCACAATAGGAAAGAATATCCTTTTTAAAACTTGACTGATGCTCAAAGATTTTGTCATAATCAAAAGTACTGTTATAATTTGGCAAGGTTTCAGATGTATGCTTATAACTACCAAGACCCAAAAAGACATGGAAAGCTGTACAACTACAGGTGTGCTAAAACTCTCATCACTCCCAATTTGAAATAGACTCAAGGAAATTGCCTTCTAAATTTTCTCTCAATTTAGTGACTGTATTTTTAGTCTGTACCTCAGGGAAGTCTTTTGTTACCAACGTGCTTGATAATAGTAAACTTCCACCTAATTCTTAGTCATAAGAAGCTCAATTTCCTCATGGGAATATACTAAGAGTCCTGGCTACACTATCAGTATGAGAATTATATTGTCCTATCTTTCACAAATGGGAGCTTATCTGTGTAAAGTAGGAAACTTTGACACTTCTCATTGTCCTTGGACAGGGGGTTACCATTGTGACTATGAAAACAAGATAATATTTACAATTTTTGTCACAGTTTGCCCTCTTGACTCCTACCCACACAGGTGGCTCGGGCTCACGTGAGGCCCTAGAATAAGACTTCAGGGAAACCACAAAATGATAGAAACCATTGGCCCAGAAACCACATAGGTGGCCCCTGATGCAGGACTGGAATCTTCTGTCATGAATAGGTCAGGGCCTATAGGAGCTGCAAATGTGTCCTCCATTGCTGCTAGTTTCACAGAAATAGGTGGTATTCCTGTCATCGAGTTGTTCTTCCAAGTTGCCCCAAAACGCCTCTCAGCACAGCTGCCACTACGCTCTCTGGAGCCTCAAAGATAATAGAGTCTTCGCTCTGGAACCTTCTGGACGCTGAGCGTTACCGCCCCTCATTCCCCCATGACGTCACGCTTCCGCGCAGACTCGGTGTCGCCTTCCACCGGTGCTGGTCGCCCTATGGCATCAACTCACCCGCCCGCCATGTCATGTCCCGGCAGCTGCATGTTCAAGACCGGGGACCTGGTGTTTGCCAAGGTGAAGGGCTATCCCCCCTGGCCTGCGAGGGTCGAGCAGGTGACCCAACCCAACCGGTACCAGGGGTTCTTCTTTGGGACCTACGAGACGGCCGTCCTGAGCCCAAAGCGCCTCTACTCATGCGAGAAGTGCAAGGAAAGGTTTGCCAAGGCCGGCAGGCGCCGGGCCTTCCTCGCGGGGCTGTGCGAGATCGAAAACCATCCCGGGGTCAAGGCGAGCGACCGTGCCCTGCAGCGGCGGCGAAGGAGGAGGAGACCGCGGCCAGCCCCCCAGCCCCCCAGCCCCGTCGCCAGCCTGGACCACGACCTGCAGTCCGAGCCAGGCCAGGAGCAGCCGGAGGGGCCTCTGCTGAAACGGGGCCCCGGGAGCCCGCCGGGGACGCCTCCAAGAGGTCCAAGCTGCCCACCCTGCACGGCTCAGGGAAAGAGGAGCAGCAGGCCAAGGAGGAGGAGGAGCAGGAGGAGGCGAGGGAGGATCCTGAGGAGGCGGCCCAGGAGAAGGCCAAGGCTCCGGGGGGCCGGTAGCCACTGCCTTTCGGAAAGAGCCCTCACGGTCCCTGGCTGTACTCAGTGGTGCACGTAGACAGCGGCCTCCCGCCCCCACTGCTTCCTTCCCTCCGCTCCCCTTCCCGTCAGCCCAGCCCCCCCCGGGGGGCACTTGGAGGGACGAACCACTCGATGGGACAGACTACCTAATGCTACAGGTTACTTAACGGGCCAGCCCACCTAGCGGGGACAGACCACCTAGGGTGGGCAGGCAGCCAGGTGGGGCAGGCCATGTGACCATGTAAACAAAGCTGGTCGCCAAGAAGGGACAGGCCCCCTGGAAGTGACTGACTCCTTGGAACAGACGGGCCGGCTGGATGGAACCCAGCGCTTGGGCGGGACGAGTCGCCTGACTCTCACCTGCCCCATCTCTGTCCCTGTGATCTACATCGAGGGTCCTACTGCCCAGTGCGGGGTGTGGCCACCGCTCCGCTTGGGATCTAGAGCTGCTTCTCAGGGCTGCCGCTTAAACAGGACACGCCCTTTCCGCCTCCTGACGCCCTTTTCCCTCCCCAGGCTCCTGAACTTCCGCCCTGGGATCGCAGGGGTAAAGGGAGGATGGAGAGCCGAGGAGACTTCTGGGATCGTGGGAGGAGCCGTGGTCAAACCGCAGGAGTAGGGGAGAGGGAGGGTGACATCTAATCACTGCGCTTCTGTCCCTTCCTCCCTAACCTGGCCAGTTTTACAGATTCAGGGAAAGTGGGACAGCTGGGAGGAGCGGGCCTTTGCTCACTCCTTACGCCAGCTACGCCAGTTTTGGGACGCCTCAAAGCTGACTTTGTCAGTGGGGATACGGGTTGGTGGGGCCGGGGGAGGGGAGGAACTCTGCATCCAGACACCCAAGGCCACCATGAGAGGCCTGGTGCGGGGGAAATGTCTGGCCTTCTCTATCTTCTTGTAGCTTCAAGGCCACCGTGGTGGTTACACAACATTTTTAAGAAAAGAATTCTGTTTTTTGTTGTTGCTGTTTAAAGAACTAACCCTGGGTATTCCTTTATTTTGCTTCCAGCTGCCTTGTTGACGCATGTACAAAGAGGGTGCCTTTCTAGAATCTATGAGTTTGTTGTACAAGCGAGGACTTTGGTATTCAGTGAGATATTATTTTCCCTACACACGCTCTCTTGTGGCCTTAGTATTGTCACCGGATCCCACAAGTAATATGAGAAGGCAAATGCATACCCCCTCCTAAGCTCTTCCTGGTAGGCCCTCTCTGCTCTTTATCTCTATGGCTTTTACCCTTCCTTCCTCTCTGGGCTCTGATGAAAATGGTTGATTGAAATTATTTCAGTTCTGCAAAATAAAAATTGTTGATCACTTTAACATAAATCTCATAAGTCTGTTTCTTGGATCCTAAAGAATTGCTTCTTAAATGCAGTGCTGCTTTTGTTTTCCATATATCCTGTGTGAAAGCAATTACTTCCGAGATCAGAAGAGATTGGGTGCGTTCAGGGTGGTATGGCTGTAGACAGCAATTACTTATTGTACAGATTTTTTTTTTTTTTTTTTGAGACAGGGTCTCACTTTGTAGTTCAGGCTGGCCCTGAGTTTACAATGTAACCCAGGCAAGCCTTGAGCTCAGCAATCCTCCTGCATCTGCCTCCAAAGTGCTGGGATTACAGGCGTGAGCCACCATGCCTGGCATTGAGGTATGTGTTATTGATTGCCGGTGGGCGTGAGTCATCACGCCCAACATTGTATATGGTTTTCAGGATCGAACTCAGGACCTTGTGCTTGCAGGGCAGGTGTCAGAACCACTGAGCTAAATCTCCGGCCCTTTACAGAAACTTTTTTTTTTTTTTGAGACAGGGTCTCGCTTTGTAGTTCAGGCTGGCCCTGAACTCCCTGTGGAGCCCAGGCAAGCCTTGAGCTCAGCAAGCCTCCTGCCTCTGCCTCCTGAGTGCTGGGATTACGGGCCTGAGCCACCACACCTGGCACTGTGGTATGTGGTATTGATGATTGGTGGGAATGAGTCACCACACCCAGCATTGTATGTGGTTACTGGGATTGAACTCAGGACCTTGTGAGACAGGCACTTGGAACCACTGAGCTAAATCTCTGGCCCTGTACAGGAATATTTTAAATCAGCCTTGAGAAAACTTTGTCACCTTAAAGTGTCTGTAAGGGTAGTCTTTCACTTCATCTAACATCATCGCTACAACTGATTTGCATGAGTGAGCACAGGTTTACTTGAAACGTTTAGACTATAACAAACGAACTTAACTGAGTTTCTACTATTCTTTGTCGCGCAACTGATGGTGAGAAAAATAAGGGTGAGAAGGTTGTTTGGTTACCTTTGTCCTTTTTGGGCTGCTGCTTCAGATTATATTATTTCCTCTAACAGCCTTTCTGATAAAAATAAGCTGCTTTCTATTCCAATTTTCAAAAATATGTGGAATATGTTGTGTATTTCAGTGACTTTATGCAGATACTGGGATCTTTAGATGTACTTAATCATGGGTTGGGGTATCTGATTCCATGTTGTTCAGCCCTGCTTGCATACAAAGTCTTTGATAAATGCCAGAGTCCTCATAGAACATGCAATGCCCTCAGTAAGTTTAGCAGGTGACAACTAAAGACAACCCCAGTTTCCCTTTCTGTAAAATACATTTTTGGACTTAAAGAGTGGAAATTTGATGATTTCTTGGTATCCAACAACTGCTAATGCCGTAATATTAATACTAGAAGTTACAGTTATTGATTACCTTGTATTACCCTGATGAAAGACCCTCATTTTTATAATAATCTAGGAAGGTAGGTTTTACTATTGAAATTGTCTATAAAAAGAAGCTCTAGTTCAGGGAGGTTTTTTTTTTTTTTTCATTCCACAGAACATTAAGGACTCAAACAGATTTTTAAAATTTTTCCTATGTTACCCATTCAGCAGTTCAGAAGTAAATAACTATTTTAGTATTAATAATGAATAATCCTGACCATAGTTAACACTGAATCTGTAATAAGGGAATATGTAGTAAGTCCCCAACTTACAAACATTTAAGTTAACCAGTTTTCACTGTTGTACTGTAAAAGACAGCCAGCTTATGAATGAGTCTGACTTAAAAATTCTCCTGGAATGGAACTTATTCATGAGTTGGGGATTTACCATTACAATTTTTTACACTTCAGGTCAGTACAATTACTCAGGCAACTTCTGTTGAAGTCCAGAGATGTTAAGTAATTTTCCCAAGGTCATACAACTACTAAATGGAAAACCCAAGATTCAGAGACAAGATTGTTTCATTCTAAATCACAGATGCTTTGTTCTATTACATTTTACTGTGTTTCCCTGAATTAAACTTCCTATTCAATAAAAAGGAAGTATTTCTACTATTTTCAAGTGAATATTTAGAAATTTCAATATAAAGAAACTATTAGCAAACACTGCTTAGGGTGCATAAAAAAGCATTTTGGCAACTGACCATTGTTTTTAAATGAGCTGGTCAAATGGTGAGGGAAAGTACACATTCATTATTTTTCACAGTGCAACTATATGAACTTTGGATGTGGATCCGTGTATTTGCCACAGGCGAGTATATGATTTTGATAAGGCTTTTATGGCAGCACATCTTCTGAAGTGATTCAATAACCTGCATGATAGAAAATGAAATTACTTC
Source organism: Thryonomys swinderianus (assembly GCA_004025085.1). NCBI lineage: Eukaryota > Metazoa > Chordata > Mammalia > Rodentia > Thryonomyidae > Thryonomys > Thryonomys swinderianus. The sequence continues at coordinate 8,476 of PVIC010057168.1, forward strand.
CATTTGAGTCCCTTTCTATTGTTCCTTTGCTCTTTTTTTTTCTTTCAAATGTTAGGAAAAAGCTATTTATTGAGGTGGAACAACACATTTGGTCTGTCTCTTGGTTACTACAGCAACGTAGTGCAAATGATAATACAACTAATAACACCAATAAAGAATGATCCACTGTTAGTAAACACAATTATGGCCCATGGTAAACATGGAAAAAAGGTATTCTTAGCTCTCTTTTCCTGGGCAGTAGATCCCATTTTTACACTTCGGTAGCCAGGAAATTGTATTGTGTGGACTGAAAAAGCTGTTACAAATTCTCCACAATTCCAGGGCTGATTTTGTTTTCCTCTGAACGTTTGCCTCAATGACAAAATTACTGATTGTTGCTCAGTCACCTTAACAAAACCTTCTCCATAACCTTTGATGAAACTCTGCTGTTATTAGTCAAAGATGCCCATCAGTATTCTGACGACATTGTTTAAGCACCGCATGGAAAGACTGGCTTATTGTTAGTGCTTTGCACACGCACGTAGTGTACCATTTTTATAAGGTTCTCAAAGTACTTGGTATTTCACGGAAATGTCTCTTTGGCTGAGATAGACAAAGATGGCATTGAGGGATACAAATTTTATTGTTCCTCTTGTCAGGATTTAACCTAATCCACAAATTTCCATCAAGCTTATATCATTGTCTTTTAGCTCATGCCTTCATTTTACCTTTCCACCGCACCTTAGCTATCCAGAGCACGCATGTCATCTTCCATTTATTTCATTTTCAACACTCCAGTCAAAGAAAGGCCTCTGCTATGTATTCCATGGGTGCACACAGGTTCCTGCGTTTAGAAACGACGTCCTTCTCTCTTCTGAGCTGCTCAAGCTAAGAGCTGCTCGGGAGGCTCTTGCACTATTCTGTGTTCCCATCGATCATATCCTAATTTCCTGTATGTGGTTTGCCTTTCCACTAGAAAGGAAGAAAGAGGCAAGACGTTTTATTAATATTTTAACCTGCCCACAGTAGACACAATAGTTAATTTGTAAATATTGGAAGGTGTTTGATTAAATGTGCCTTGCAATCATGGTGCTGAAATAAAATATATGCTATCATGTAGACCTGACTCTGAGCAAAGAGAGAATGAGAAAAATTGGCCTGAAAATAAAGAGCGTATGTCTGGGACCTTCAGTGTCTCTGTAGGGAGGTACCTAATATTAGGTGACTGAGGGATCTGGCAGTTTTCAATGAACATTCTCCCTCTTGATCCCAGGGCCAAGCTGTGTAATTTTTAAGCTTTCTCACTATCTGAGGTACTTGTCTTAGTTACAACATGCACAGGCATTATCTCCATAATGCATAAGTCCCCACATAAGCAAAGGAGTATCGGATTGCTATATCTTTCAAACACAAGCTATATATTAACCATTCAGTCAAAATTATACAATGATAAGGGTGATTAGGCCAAAGAGAACCTGTATCTGTTATTCCTTCCACTTCTCGTGGTGTAGACACACACACACACACACACACACACACACACACACACACACTGTGTTGACAATCCCTCAAAATCTGATGTTTGTTAGGGAATAGAATCTACTCACTACACATGTGGCTAAGGCTGGTCCTGGTCCTGAAAGTCAACTGTTTCACCCGGGTATAAACAGTTGTCTTTTTTAGCTAGCAAAAGAACTGACTATATATGTGAAATGTTTAAGGTTAAGATATCTTACGTGATTTTCTAGAGTAATTCAGAGACCACATAAATTTTCTTGTGCAGTCTGATTTTACAGGTAAACTTTAACTTCTCTGAAATGATCCCAAGGTGCCATTATAAAATACTCAGCAACAATCATACCAAGTGTTCTGGGTGGTGAGAGGGAGGCAGGACAGGTGGTGACCAAGGATAAGCCTAGTTACAGAATGGCTAAGTCTTCCTAGAAACAAACAAAAACCAAATTTCATCTATTTCACTTTTCTGGTATATGGTCCTTGCCTTAGAATTATGGGTCATTTGGCTCATGCTCTTCTCTCCTTTGTTTCTGTCACCCCAAGAGGAGCTATCCCTTCTTCTTAGCTCTATCCCCTACTCCTGACAAAGCTTTCCCTGAATTACTCTCATATAATTAGGTAGCACTCCACTGTGTCCGTAAGACTTTTCTCTTAACACTGTCTCCTTTCCTATAATTATTCACTTACTGTTTTTTATCAACTAATAACTCACACATTCCATGTACGCATGAACTATGATCATTTTGCTTATTGTAAAAATCTAGCAAAGTACCCCTT
>PVIC010057169.1:0-10735 GCA_004025085.1 Thryonomys swinderianus
AAAAAAAATGAAATTAACCATACACAGAGTCCAGAGATGGGACAAGGCAGAGTAGTGCTTTTCTCTATCCTGCCACTCTCCTATGAGGGTTGTGTTTCATTGTCTCTGATTATTTTATACCTTTCCTTCAGAAATATCTGCAATACAGCAAACTTTTCATTTAGAGCATATCTCCACTGTGGTGTTTAGGAGGAAGTCCTTTCCTTTGTGTGTCTGAAATTTATGTTTTCCTGTTTCTTAGCTAAATAGAGCCAGATACCCAAGAGTAGAATGGGAGAAAAAGAGAAAAACACATATGCTTCAAATAAGGAAATACTTCTGTGTAACTTCTTACTTAAAATTGAGTTTACATGTGCTCAGTTGGAACTGCTGTAAGCAGACAGATGAAGACTGGAGAAGGAAGTGAGAAATAGTGAAAGGGTGGTGACAGAGCAGCCCAGCCCAGAGTCAGTGCTTCCTTCCCTGTCAGATGACACTCCGTCCCTAACCACAGGCCTCCTCTCCCTGCTCCCCACTGCCCCGCCTCTGGGAAGCTCTCCTGGATTCACAGCTCTCGCCCCGTGTCTAGTGCTCATAAGGTCACTCTTTGCAAGCACTAATTTCCAGTTAAACATTACTTACATTTAATATCTTTCCCTCTGACCTATTGCACAATTCTCAAGCCACTGACTCACTCTGGCTTTATCATAAGTATACATGTTTTGGTTAAAATTATGGACTTTGGAGTCATGGAATGTCTGTATCATTCTTATGTGACTCTGGCCTTGGTTATCTCCTCTGGGGAATTGGGATAATAGTGTTTTTGTAATAGGTTTTCTGGGAAGAGTAAATGAAGCAGCACAAGAGAAATTCTTAACTTTGTGTTTGGAAATAAATGAATGTTTAGTGGTATGTAGATATTATTATCTATTTGTCACTGTTGTCTTTGTGAGATTGTGGTCTGCAAAGTGGGTAGTATGAAGAATACAAAGATAAAGCAAGGGACCATTTCCTTGGACAATTGAAGTGATACCATAATATATTTTTCTTGGAAAATATTTTCCATGGAAGAGGTGCTTAATCCCAGCTGTGTGTGTGTGTGTGTGTGTGTATGTGTGTGTACATGATGAATATTAGAATAAGGATAGAATGATAACCCCAGTGGCCTCTTGGCTTAATATGCTTTGCAGGCAGGTTTTGTTTGGACAAGCAGAGTTTGGGTTTTGGTTTCGTTTTCTCTGAAGGAGCTTGTGCTGAGGTGGAGCCTGTGCTCTTCTTAGCCACATCCTGTTGCCTTATGACCACGGTATCATTCATTCCTACAGATTTACTTGTCTGTCTGTTCCTGATGTTGTGACCCTTACTATTCATTATAAAGGAATAATAAAGGTTTCAAGATAATGAAGAGTTAAATGTTCGTCACTCATGAAAACACAGCAAAGAACCCTGTATAGGAAGAGGGGTAAGAAGTGAAAACCTGGGCATCATGTAACCCGTAACAAATACCGTAAGGGGCTATGTGGGTTCTAAATTGAAAGAAGTTTATGGTATAATAATGGGGCCTCTTAGAGAATGTGATCAGAATTTCATCTCAGGAATGTCTCATCTGTACTTTGGCATAGATTCTGTAAAATATATCCTGACAATTGCCATTTCATTTCAGTTTTTAAATTCCTTAATAGTTTACTCCACATGTCATTTGGAGAGTGTGTTTATCTATGTATTATCTTGAACATTGCTCAGGCAGGTATCAATCAACCAGACAATTCTTTGTTAAATAAAATTGATGCAAGTGTCATTTTTATATTTCCTGTTATAATTATCATAAAAATAAATGAAAAACAAGCAATTTTTGTTCATTGTGTATTTCAATAATTAGAATGGTGAGTAGTTAAACGTAGACTTGTTTTACTAAAAGTGGGAAAAGAAACAGGTTCTACAGGAGAGTTTGTATGTACAGGAGAGCCAAGTGTGAGTAGGAGAAGAAGTCCATCATAATAAATGGGAGAGGGCTACCATGCAAGAGGAAACACAGTTGTTAGGCGTAATAGCACATGCCTGTAATCCTAGCACTCAGGAGGCAGAGGCAGGAGGATTGGCTCAGTTCAAGGCCAGCCTGGGCTATATAGTGAGTTCAGGGCCAGCCTGAACTGCAATGCAAGAACTTTCTCAAAAAGAACACAGAAACAAAGCAGGAAGAAACAGAGTGTCCAAAACTCAGTGTGGATTGTATGTCCTTTTGGTATCACCTGCCCCTCAAACTGATGTCAGGTAAAGATCATCCTATTGAAAATCTTCTGAAGTCCTCCTGAGAAATCCACATGCAGAGCCTTGGAAACTGTTCTGTGCATGTGCTCTATGATTTTGTCACTCCTCCTTTCCAGCAAGTTTTAGCCATGACCTACTTCCCTGTCTCTTTTCCCTTTGAGAGACACAGAATCTCATCATTTTTTATGAGGTCTTGTGAGAGTGGATATTTCTGTTTTCTGTAGATTTTTCTGGCTGGAAGAGGCTGAAATCCCCTTCTGACTGGGGATCAAGTGCTCTCCAACTACCTTGGAGTGTTGTGGCTCACTGTCTGAGTTGAAGAGGAAATCAGAAGAGAAAGAAAAATAATTAGTAACTACTGATGAGCTGTCCATTTAATGGAAGAAAGAAAATAAATATTAGTCTGGAGATTTAGATCCAAACATGAGGAGCTTCTTGTGGAGGACAAAATATGGCCAACAAGAAGGTTAGATAAATTAGCGAGAACCTTAAAGTCATAATCTTTTTTTTTTTTTTTGAGACAGGGTCTCGCTTTATAGTTCAGGCTGGCCCTGAGCTCACTATGTAGCCCAGGCAAGCCTTGAACTCAGCAATCCTCCTGCCTCTGCCTCCCGAGTGCTGGAATGACAGGCGTGAGCCACCACGCCCGACACTGTGGTGTGTGGTATTGATTGCTGGTGGGTGTGAGTCTACACGCCCAGCATTGTATGTGGTTACCAGGATCGAACTCAGGACCTTGCACTTGCGAGGCAGGCGCCAGAACCACTGAGCTAACCCTCCGGCCCTAAAGTCATAATCTTATTAATTTACCCATATAATGGATCTAATTAAAAATGAGAATCTCAATACAGGTGACCATATAAGCTGTGGTGAATGAGTGTCATTAGTGACTCTACTTATTTATTCTCAGAGCAATACTTAGAGTTTTGCTTTTTGAAGAGAACCCTCAGGTCTTCCAAAGTTTCTCAGAAATAGTTTTCTTCTTATTTCTATAATAGTTCTAGTGACTATATACCATGTAAGATTATTATGGCTTGTCATTACATCCCTCAAAGTGAAACCAGAATAGTTTCTCAGTAAGTGCATTAATGAGGTGTTTAGGAGAGCTGCAGGGGGTCCATTTTCCTTGGCCAGGGTGTTATAGCTTATGGTTAGAAGTCACCCTAAAGCCCCATGTGATTTTAAGTGTGGTTTTCTCAGAAGTAGCTGAATCTAGAGTGTATTGGTTGATTCATGGTGCAATGCTCAGCCTAAGGGAGTGGAATTAAGGTGTGAATACTATTTGCCCTAAGTAGTCTAAATGAAAAAAAAAGAGGCACAAAGACCTGTTAAGGTCTCTTGTTGCTTTTGCTTCCTTGTGGGTGCCATGAACTGTTGTCCTCAGTGATAACCATATGCTATGTGCCAGTCTGCCTTGGAGCCAGCCCACAATGGACAGGAACTTCTACAAACTGAAATAACTCTTTAACTCTCTTTAACTTTGAATGGTGGCTATTTTGTTTCAACAATGAGAGAAAAATAACTAAAACACAGGAAGTAGAACAAAATAGGACAATTAGAAACACATGATTAAAAATTTGGCCTTCAAAGTGATACATGAGTGCAGGAGTGAAGAAGCTCTCAGTAGGGGACCCCTGGGCTCCAATTTGTGGCTATAGATTTAGAGAAAGATTTTCCAGAGAAGTAAGTCAAAACAGAATATAATGAATTGGCTGACCCATAATGTCCAGCATTACCCAGGGTTCCTCACAGGAAATGGACATTGGCATTGTAGGTTCCCCAAGGCCCATTCAGAACAGGAAATGAGGGCTTTGGCTGGCCTAGGGACTCTCTGGAAGCAGGGACAGTCAACCCTCCGGTGCCATGAAACAGGCATTTGGCTGCCCCACACTTGGGGCAGGGCCCAGACAGTGCCTTGGTGCAGTCACACACCCAGTGTTCAGACTTATTTTACTTGATCATATTTTGGGTTTGTTCTTAGACAATTTGGGCAAATTTAAAGCATTACCAGTTACAACAACTGTAATTCTAGCTTTTCTTTTTCTGACTATCTCCAGATCCTGATTGTTAAACACAGAAAGAGCCTCAGTCCAGCAATTGTATCAGGCAAGTTTTGGGTCCCACCTGAAATTTCTTTATTAAATGGATGGGAAAGATCCATATCTCCTAAATGACATGAAGGGATTCAATGATAGGATCATCAAAGATATTTCTGTCTTCTGGGGCTACTCTAAATACAGTAGTTTCAAGTCTTTTCCTGTGCAAAGGGTCACAAAAGCCTGCACATAAGGGAACTCATTTCTACCTTCTATATTTTAAATAGAAATAATTTAACTGAAACATAATCTTATAATTTAAAATGCCATCCCATACTCATCTCTCATTTTCTAGTTCATATTGAACATAAACTGTATTGCAATAGTAGATAAACTATTCCTGTTCAAATTAGTAGAGTCAAACTTCTCCCACTGAGTAAAGAAATGGGCTAGTGTTGAATTTGGTGGAATCTGCAGGCTGTGGTCCATGAGGATCCCTATGGCTCATCCTAGGGCCTAGAGAGAGAGAGAGAGACACTAGGTTTCTTATACTTAAGACGATGTTCCGTGCAGAAGTAGGAGACATGATTTGAGTTCACAAAGGGCCCCTTGTGAAAATCAAGTATTCAATAGACAGACGTCTCTGTGTGAAGGTAGGGGCATGCCAACATCTATTGTCAAGCACAGGAGAAAGCCCTATGGAGGGCCTTTTGTCTGCTATAAGAGTTTATCAGCCCCTTAGGGAGAGCAGTGTTGAGCCCCTTGGTAGCTCTGGTAGTTTCCCCTGAGACCAAGGTGGAATTTCTCTGAGCTCCCTTAAGCATATCCAGCCACTTGATGGCTCTATTTAAGCAAAGCGGAGTCACTTGAAAAACAATACTTCTTCCAATTAGCCCAATAGTAAAATCTTTGGTACTTTGTTTAAGGGAGTAGAAATAGAAACCTCTTTTTATAAATATTACACTTAAAAAAAATTTAGTGAGGATGGCTCTACCTTTGATGCATGGTCACTTGAGTTAAGGTTTATTGGCTGTTCTTTGTTCTCCTTGAGGTACCAGGCATATGTTTCTAAACTACTTGCATTTTGCTAGAAGACACAAAGTAATGAAACAAGCATGGTGGAATCTACCTAGTTGATCCCAGTCACGTGACAGAACAAGATGGTGGCCAGTTGTGTGATGAGGTTAAATGATGACCCTGACTAAGACAGCACTCTGAGAAAGAAATAGTCACCTCAGGGAGAGATGTGAAAGAGACTTTGAGCATGAAAAGAGTAAACTGAGGTAGGAAGTTACTCAGGCTTCTAATTTCTCCCCAAACAGCAAGAATGTTGAGTGAAGTATCATGGAGAATAGAAATATGAGGTCAAACAGGCACAATAAAGTCTAAGTCACACTCATGGCACCTAAATGATCTGTCCTGCAACTAGGTTAATGATAATCTCTCCGGCTATTCTTTACTGATTTGTATCCACAATGAGTGATTTAAAATAAGAAAGAGAAGAAAAAAAGGAAGATAAACTTGGGCAGAACTATGGGCTTCTCTCTGGCCAGGGACAACAGAGGCCATGTGCTTCCATCGCTTCTCACACAAGAGCAGGAAGAAATTCCAGGAACCATGAAGAGTCTCCTGAGTTCCCCAGTCTAGGGGACATTTACAGAGAAAGAATAAAAGAAATACCTCTGCAGCATTTTATAGAGACCCCCCAAAAAAAAATGTGCCCAAAGGCCTTTACTTGCTGCTCCTGTTGGCTAAGTAAAATATGTTACCAGATTTTTGGGGATGTTGGAATCACTTTTTGGAGGTAGTTACTAGATTCCTTCTGTCTTGAGCAAATAATTGATCAAGACAAGTGTAAGCAGTAGCAAAGTTTATTAAAGGTAGGAAAAGAAACAGGCTTTGCAGAGCAAGTTTGAGCCAGGTAAAAGTATAAAAGAAGTTTATACTTATTGCAACAGAGAACATAGTAACCTGCCATTTTATGCTTTCCTGTCCAAGTTCTCTTAAATAATGTACGGGGTCGGCAAAGCCATGTGAAATGATCTCACTGTGGCTTCCCCACAAGTTTCCATTTGTATATTCAGTGCACTGGTCAGCTGGATTCAGCATCTGTGTTGGGCAGCGTTACCCATGTAGATGTTGGAGCTTCTCCTAGTCACACTGGTGTCACTCTTCTCTGTCAGGCCTGGGCAAACTATCACTACCTACACTGTTTCTCTGGACACTGTGGCCTGTAGGCTGGTTTACCAAGGTACTCAACTCTTCCACACACTAAATCGTGACCATTCCAGACTGGAGTAATCACTACTGTCACTTTTATGTCACATACTCATACATCTATATCACCAGATCACTTCCTAGGCTTCAATAGCTCATGCAAGTCTCTAGCTTTTCTTAAAATACTTCTACCTTCTTACCCTTAGCTATTCATGAGTGATATCAGTGCCAAAAGATATATATTATTAAAAGCATTAAAAGTGCTATGACCCTTAGACACGGAAGGTTGGTTTCAGGATCAGGCTTATTACCTGATTCCCTTCCCCCAGGGTGAGTGCTACTTTTTGAATTAATAGTTCTTGTACACCCATTCCAGCAGATCTCCAAATACAGTATACACAACATTCCCAGAAAGGTAGATGCAAATTTTGTATAGTCTAGAAAGTCACTCAAAATAAACTTCACTGTTTGATACCTTGAACAGAAACTGCCCATTCTCCTTTAGGTAGATTCCTTTGATCTGGGAAGAGCCACTTGAGTTGCATGTTTAGTTACATATGGACATAAAGCAATTACTAACTCCTAGCAGAACACAATGTGACTTGTGAACTGAATTGGGGCTGCTTCAGATCTGAACACACATGTTGTCCCCATGTTTTCCATTGATCCCAGTGCTCTTTCAGGTTTGGATGTTACGGCACATATATGTGGGGGACATATCTGCTGCACAAGGCTAATGGATAAGAACATTTAAAATGCAAATTCTTCCACTTCTTCACTCAAAGTTTTAAAAACATATTCAAAGGACAGTAAAGGCTATAGCTCTTGTTGAGGTGAGATCACCAGAAAAGATGAGTGAGCTCCTCTGGAATTGAAATTACCAAGAAATGCCCCAAGAGGTCTGCAGAGAGATGGATCTATACTGGTTTTTTCAGATTGCAGTCAGCATACAGACTGTGGGAGAGGATACAGGTTCTGGGATGTCCTGACCAGTAAAGAGATCTTTTTGAATACACCCATGGGCAGGAGTGCTTTCCTGTACTCCGGGGAAATGATTGCCTGCGAGTGGCAAAAAATGGTACGGTGTACCTGGCAGTTGGGCCAACATGGAGCATATACTTAACACTAGGGGAGAGAATACCTTTCTTTCTGCTGAGGAACTTCATGTCTTTGTAAAGTAGCACCACAGGGAACAATAGAATTTGTAGTATAGTTTCTTGGTTTGAGTAGTTAAGTTTTGCTTCATTGACAAAAGAGAAGAGACATATTTCTCCCAACCACTCCATGATGCACACGATGACAGCTTCTATTGTAAGTGCCAAGACTGTTCAGCTTCACACCAAGACAATGGTAGCTCTTCAGAGCTTTAAACTCAGCAACATTTTAATTTAACAATTACTCTTCAGAAGGCCAGAAATTTAGCTCAAGTGGTACCATGCCTACCTTGAAAACAATTCCTCTTTAGAGTATGTGTGGTGGTTAACCTTAATTGGGTCAACTTGACTGGTTTGAGAAACATTCAGGGATTAATGAAGCATAATTGTGGGAGTGTTTGGGCCATGGAAGCATGACTTTGGGTACTTTCTATGGTTCCTGTCCCCTTCCTTTCTGACACTGTTCTGCTTTCTGGTTACCATGAACTAAGTATGCATTTTGCTCTATCACACTCTTCCAATTCACATTCTGTTCATACCTTGGAGCCAGCCAACTACTGACTGAATCCACAGAGACCATGAACTGAATTAAACCTCTCTTCTTTAACTTGTGGGTGCTTCATATCATGTTCACCAATAGGACAGTTAAGTAATACATTAAGGTTTTATAGCAGCATTATTCACTACAATCAAAAGGTAGACACAACCAAAATGAATGATCTGTGATGCATACGTAGAATGGAATATTATTCAGCCTTAAGAAATGAAACCTTAATATATAACATGAGTCAATCTTGAAAACATGTTAAATAAAATGAACTAATCACAAAATAACAAACTATATGGTTCTGCTTTCATGAAATAACTACTGAAATTAAGTCTGTAGAGACAGAAAGTAGGATGGTGATTATTAGGGACTATAAGATGGAACAAAAAATATTAATGAATAGGAACAGAATCTATTTGTGATAAAATTTTATGGAAATAGTGGAGATGGTTGGAAACAATGTGAATGTACTTGACACCACTATATTATATACTATAAAGGTGATTAAAATGACTAATTTCTTGATATCCAAAATTTGCCACCAAAGAAATGTTTTAAAAAAAGGTCTACAAGTTGAATTGATTGATATCTGTATTTATTGCTACTATATTTAGATCACACTGGAGCTAGAAATCAGTGTAATTTGAATTTGAATTTCAGCAAAAATTCTGATACATAAGTTAATTATTAATGGGGGATCAATTGACAGGTTTCATAAAGCCTTTAAATTTTTTATTTTAGATGGATCTTTACTTATCTTTTAAAACCATCCTTAGATCTAAGGAAGGATTAAAATTTAAACACACCTTAGGGAGACTGGGATAGATTCTCCAAACATGCTATACAAATGCTACTATGTGGAACAAAAAGGCAGCTTCTCAATTTGATTCACATTCAGTAACAACACCACACCTACTCCTTATATAGTACTTAGCATGAGTCACCTGGGAGTTGGTTAAAATGAAGCTTTGGTCCAACAAGACTAGAGGAGTTTCATATTCTGCACTTCTAACAGCTCCCAGCTGAAAATTTCAGTCTGAGAAGCACTATTTGGGCAAGGCCTCCATTCATCCTCACTTCTCTGTGGGTGTCTCTCAGGAGCATGCAAACGATTCCAGAAGGAAGAAACCAGGATTCATAATTATGTATCTCTGGCAACCTCTAGCATACTGCTTATACAAAATTTCAAGCTCAGCAATACTGTTAACTACAGTTAAATTCATGTCACAAAATGTAAACAGCAAATACAGAAGAAAATACCATTAGAAAATAACAATGGAAAATTATGAATGTGATATCTCAAAACAGACTTTGCTAAGTAAAAGAAATTCATTTCACAATACTTTAATGCTCAGGTGATCTTCAGAAAATGTGTACACTCAGGAAAACATGTAGGGACAATGAAGATGAGGATTTTAACAGTTCTAGAGGAATTTCATCTTTCAAGTTTCAAAGAGGTGCATCTCACTGCACAAAAGAAAATGGAACTGCCAGGCATGGTGGCTCACGCCTGTAATCCCAGCACTCAGGAGGCAGAGGCAAGAGGATTGCTGAGTTTGAGGCTTGCCTAGGCTACATAGTGAGCTCAGGGCTGGTCTGAACTACAAAGCGAGATGCTGTCTCAAAAAAAAAAAAAAAAACAAAAAACAAAAGAAAAAGAAAATGCAACTAATGATTGTCTAGTCAAATTCATTTCTGAGAACTCTGCATGTGCACCATATATTTTCACTTTATTTTAGCAAGGTGCTTTGCACTTAATCAACTATATTCCCCAGGATTAATGTTCTTTAAAATTAGAGTATAAAATAAGCCTCAGGAAATCCCATATCAGAATGCAAGAAAGGACGTTTATGCAATGAAAACTAATCTTAGGTAGAATTCATCTTTGCTTATGTATGAAATGAATCTAGTGTATGTTAAATAATAAGGTGATCAAAATGAGAAATAATATATTAGAGTAGGGTCTGAATTTTACATTTGAACAAATTTTGGTTTTTAAATGTGGAAATACATATTCTATTCTGTGTGGTCAATTCTTTTTCTTTCTCTTTCTTTCTTTCTTTCTTTCTTTCTTTCTTTCTTTCTTTCTTTCTTTCTTTCTTTCTTTCTTTCTTTCTTTCTTTCTTTCTTTTTCTTTCTTTCTTTCTTTCTTTCCTCTTTCTTTCGACAGGGTCTTGCTTTGTAGTTCAGGCTGGCCATGAGCTCACCATGTATCCCAGGCTAGCCTCGAACTCAACAATCCTCCTGCCTCTTCCTCTTGAGTTCTGGGATTACAGGTGGGAGCCAGCCACCATGTCTGGTACTGTGGTATGTGGAACTGATTGCTGGTGGGCGTGAGTCACCATACCCGGTATTGTTGTGGTTACCAGGAAAGAACCAGGGTCCTTGCACTTCCTAGGCAGTTTCTGGAACCACTGAGCTAAATCCCTGACCCAACTTAGCCCTTCTTTCTTTCTTCTTTCTTTCTTTCTTTCTTTCTTTCTTTCTTTCTTTCTTTCTTTCTTTCTTTCTTTCTTTCTTTCTTTCTTTCTTTC
>PVIC010057170.1:0-10738 GCA_004025085.1 Thryonomys swinderianus
AAAACCCAAGCTGTCCACTGCATAGGATCGTAGCTCAGTGACTTTCAAGTTTGTCATGCATTTCTGGACATTATACAAAATCAAGAAATCTGAAAGTCTTTACACAGCCTCGGAGAGTTCAGGACAATACTTTTCTCTGCATGTTAGTGTTAGGTAGTCTCTTAATAGTGTGGTGTTTTCAGTCTAGAGTGATTTTTAAATCATTTTAACAAATTAGAAAGATTTTATTACCCTAATAAACATATTATTGAAATATATGATCTATCATATATATGTAAATTGCCCTCCATAAATAATTTGATCAAATTTTACAAAAATGTTTATTTCATCAACAAACCTTCCAGTGGCCCTGAGAGGTCAAGTGTGCCGTTTTGCGATTTTTGTGCTTCATAACAAATGCCATTTTCCATCATTTTTCCCTCTAAATGACTAAACCCACAATGTTCTTTTCACGTCTGCCCTGCTACTTTGATTTACCATCAATCCAAATATATGGATAAGCTAAAACAGACAGAGGGCTAATACTCCACACCAAGAGCCAGAAATGAAAATATACACACGTGTGCAGAGTTTGTTAACAGATCCACCTGAGCAAAGCAGAATGGAACATTAACTTCAGTCTCCTCACCTCACTGAGCCTGGGCTAAAGCTTTCAAATGTAGCATGACTTTGAACCCCATTAGTATTTTATGCTCAGGCTGTGAGAAGATTCATTCTCATGCAAGGGCTGCAACCGGTTGCTAATAAAATCCGACCCTGACAAATAAATGGGCTCCAATATAAACTGCTTCAGGGCAGCAAGATCTGAACCACTCAAACGGGATCTGTAGCCCAGCAACAAGCAACTCCAGACTGTCCCCACAGCAATTCGGGAAAATGTGTCTCTGTCCCTCAACTTGTCCAACTGTCCCCATTAATGAACTTAACACCATACATCATCTGCCATAGAATTTTGTGTCATTTGTTATGATTTTAATAAAGTGTTTGAACAAAATAGATATTAAGCTTGCTCCAAGGGCCCTATAGAGCAGTGGAAACAAAAACCGAAATTTTTCCTATTAATATGACAAAAACCTCAAGCAGATAAAGTATATAATTCTACTTAACAAGCTGGTATACCAAGATTTCTGTCACTTTTATTTTTTCATTTGTGCACTAGGTTAAATAATATCTCTATCATTGAAGCAAATAGCAGTGTCTACTTATCCAAAATATATCATTATAATTTGCCAAAATATGAAATACATAATAACAGAGTATGAGACAAATATGGAAAAGATTATCCAGAATGAGAAACGAGGAGCAGAAATTGATAAAGTACATCTTACAGCTTTTTCTACCTTACTTTCCTCTCAGGATTGCTGTGAGGATCAAATGAGATCATGTTTGCAAAACTGTGTCAAGTATTATGCACCAATAGAAAGAGGAAAGCTGTCATTTTTGCCAAATATATTACAATCAGTCCTTAATAGATGTGATCATTCACTAAATTCTTTACCAGCTATAAGTCTAACACCATAAAATGCAATCATGTTACACAAGGGAAATTAATATGAATACATAATTTCTTTTAGGGTATTTACATTATTGCTCATAGTTAAATGATAAGCTTTATCTTTCCAGAAAACATTTCTGAATAGTTCAGTTGCTAGTCATTATGGTAAGCTTTGCTCTAACTCCTATCATGGTTTTTTTCCTAGGTACCATCCTACTATAATTTCACCCTTGGCCAGAGTTCTGAACATGAGCTCAGTTTAGAAATGTGTGATGTTTTCTTCCTGGTGACGTAAACATAGTGAGTTGATATGTCTCAAACAAAGAAGCACACTATGAAGACTGAACACATACAGGACAGTAAACAGGAAAGAAGTGTAACATAGGGGATGTGATGAATCAAGAGTTCATTCCTGCAGGTGTTCTCTGAGAGGAAGAAGTAGAGAAGACTGGAGATGAAGAGATCAGGACAGGCCACACAACACCAAGCTGTGTTCGTGCACAGGGGAATTTATGTGGTATCTGTACAAGATCATCATCAGATCCTCTGTAACCCGGCCAGACAAGTACACAGGCCTGAAGAGGTGTTGGCAAGAAATGGAGTTATTACAGGCCTCAAGACCTTGGACCTTATTGCAGCTCAAAAACAAGCAAAGCTTAATGATTTTGTTTTATTATTTTATCTTACATGAAACCACTGGCTCTGACCTCTTACAGGTCACTTAACTTCTCCCAGTCTCAGTGCTGTGAATGCAAATAAAAATTTTCTCCATGACCTCACTGAGCTTCTCAGTGGTTACCAGCATTTCTGATGGTTAATTTTATGTGTCAGGTTGATTTGGCCAGAAGATAGCCACACAGCTGGTAAAGTATTATTTTTGAGTGTATCTTTAAGGGAAAAGAGTAGTAGTGTCATACTAGTGCATTGCACAGTGGCGTCTAATTTGATGATGGATTGTATACCTGACCGCTCTACAGAACTATCCACAATAACATCACAGCTGTGTCAGTTTGGGTAAGTACATTCTGATATTTGCACAGAGATGATATTAGTAAACCATGAGTTTTTCAGAAGGCCTTCCCATCATTAAGTGATGTACTGACTGCACTTGGATAGAGCAGAAAACGTTGCCTCACTCCCGTGCCAGTGCTAATGTGCATCATCCAATCTTGGGAGAGTCTGACTAGAACAAAGGAAAATTCAGTTCATTTTGTGCCTGACTGAGCTCAGACATGGATTTCCCCTGCTTTCTACACTGCTTGTACTGGACCTTTCGGGTTAAACCACTAGCTTGCCTGGGTCTCCAACTGACCAAGAGTGAATTGTGAGGCTACTCAGCTCCACAATCATGTGAGTCAATTCCTTATAATAAACCTTTCTATCCATGCTATTTTTTGTTTCTACAGGGAAAACTGACCAATACTAACATCACTGAATAAAAACTCTGATACAGTATTCATAGAAGATAAAAAGTTATGTAGAAAAATGACTCTCCCCCCAGATTATTAAGGTCACATATGAATCATAGGATATAGCTCTTACTTTATTAGCTAAGTAAATTATATCTTAGAAGAAAAATAATTTTATTCAGAAATATCTCCATATCTAGGCCTCTCATTACTCGTGTTTTTGTACAAATTATTTAACTTAATTGGCCTTGATAAAATGATTATATTAAGAATATTTCTTCATAAAAAATGTGAGGAAAATGAACTAAGCAATGCAAGCAGATATGTTCACAGAAGGGACATGACATATTTAATTAGCTTCCCCACTCTTTCAATTAAAGAAGTCATAAGAGAAAAATGTCACTGCAGAAGCTTCATTTTCATTTATACTAGAAAGAAACAAAGCTAGATGTAACAGATGTAAGGCAAAAACATTGTTTAGCATACAACATCCCAGTGCACATACACACAAACACACATACTTATTCATCTTATTTAAAAGATAATAATATGAAAAACAAACAGTAGAATGGAAAAGTCTTTTGGAAAGCAGATACATTGATGTATTCCTTGGACAAGCTGACTGACCCATAATTATATCAATATGGACCTTTATGGCTTGAAGGCCAAGGAATACAAAACACAGATAGAAAATTTCCAGAAGAATTAAAAAGTCCCCATCACAAAAAAATTGACTCACTTCCTTCAAACAGAAAAGTAAAAAGTCTATTTTCATATGTTCACTAGTCTGCAATTTTGAGGTCACTTTAGAGCATTTGAAGATGTTATTTTCTGTAACTCTACTTCAGCAAAGGTTTTTGGAAGGGAGCCAGGAAAAATACAGAAAATTTCTTTTGAAAGAGATCTTTCATTCACTTCAGCTGATGGTAATAACCATACTGTTTCTCCAGAAATCATACATGATATATGCAAACAGTTCTGGAAGGCTCTGTATAAGGCATGGAAAAGTATCCCCAAAATGTCAACAGACCACAATCTAGGCTACTGTATAAAAATCATGTATTAGTAATTTAAAGTGTTTTTTTTTACAAAAGATCCTAAATTAACTGGGATGAGAACAAAAGGAATATCATATTAATGCTTAAATATTACCAGTGAAATGGTGCTGAAAGATGGTGATTTAAAATGAAAGAACGGTAGCTTTGGAGACTGCTGTACAGAGAACTACTGATCTTAGGATCGGTCTATTTATAACTGGACTTAGATGGATTTATTAGTCTTGCTTAGGTACTCACAGTTTTTCAGGCCATAATCTGTAATCATTTAGTTTAATAGACTCTAAGCTACCGAAGAAATAAATTGTCTTTATTTACATGACAGTCAGTTGTGCTCTGGTGTTCAGGGAATGAGAGACAGACAACACAAAAGGAGCAACTGTCACATGAACTTTGGATGAGGAAGTCCTTTTTCCCAACTTAGAACTACATTAAGAACTAGCTGGGAAAAGTAGACATGTGTCTGGAGAAGAAGAAAGAAAGCAGTGATGAAATGCTACGCTAAATGCCACAGACCATCCTTGCTTTCAAAATACTATAAATTATCTAACTTGGATTAGTAGATTTTGTGTATGCCTGAGACAATAAATTTCACACTAGGTCGTTGTCTGAAGTTCCCCCCCACACACACACAAACACACACATGAACACATTATTGTGCAAATAACAGGTGCAGGAAAAACAGGTTCTCATTTCAACTATGAGTTAGTCCTCACAGGCTAGTATAAAATGCTCATTCATTTACTTATTTACTAGTTCAACGGTGTTGTGACAGATGTCCAAGCTCTCTAGAATCGAACATTAGAAAATAAAAGGTTTAAAACAGTAATTTGTGATTAATCTACAACCATCCTTTAACATTGCTGTCCATTGGTCTCAACATCTTAAAACATTTTGCTACTGATGTACATTTGTTAAGCAATAAGTGCTTTATTTTCCTGGGTATTGAAGAACCAAGCACATATATTTGCCTGCATAATTTATACTGTTATGCAAACAGGACTTTTCTTCTCCCAGAAAGTGGAAACCATTTGTACAAACATAATTTTTTAACTCTTTAGCTAGCCACTGCGGGGTTTCTGTTGCTAATTATACCTTATCCTGTAGGCTGCTTTCAAAAGCCAACACAGTGCAGTCCAAGCCTGCACACCACACTTCACTGCCCGGTCATCTGGCCCCATGTGTAGCTCTTCACCCGCCCACCCGCCCACCTGCCCGCCTATCATCAGCCACGGGGCAACCCCAAGAGCTATGGCCAGATCCAGACAACGGTGGAGATCAGAAAGATCACGGCTCTGAGCTCAGCAAGATGGTGGAGTAGCAGCAGAAAGGCCTCTTCGCACCTTGTGGCTGAGTTGAAGCCCACCAAGAGGGCAAAGATAAACCAAGGTAAAAGATGAAACGGACTACAGGAGTTGGTGAGTGGTTGGGGTCAGCACCTCCTGCTCAAACCCAGACCCGAGTGGAGGAGGGGCAGTTACAGCCTGCAGCAGAACCATGCTGTGTTCAAGCCCAGGAGAGCTCAATTCCAACCTCACAACCAGAAGTCTACATCTCAGTGAACTGAAGCTTCCTGGCTGCAAACAAGTGAAAGATCTGCCCACTGCTGCCTACGATGTCTACTGATAACAGCAGAGACATGCCTTGCGGGGGACTTTTTCTTTCTTTCTTTTCCTCTTTTATTTTCTTTCTTCCTCTTCTTTGGAACTCTCCTTTCTTGTTCCTGTTTATTCTCCACTCGATTTTTTTCTTGATTGCTCTTCTTTCTATAAGAGAATGAAGTCTCTAGTTCTCCTGTTCCCATGACTTCATTCTGTTCTTGCTTTTGTTACTTCCTTCTCTTTTCTCCTCTTGCCCTTACAGGTTTCCCAAATTGTACATGATCAACCTCCATCCTCTAGTTTACTGCCGACCTTTCCATCTCCTTCTATTTCTCTGTCCTCCCCCCAGTGCCTTCTAGATCTTCTTCCTGATACTGAAAGTCTTTCTTATTACAAACATATTTCTGATTGGTCCTAAATTTTGGTATATAACCTCAAGTCTACTTCATGCTGTAGAAAGTGAGAGACAAATAGTTACCACAGTCTGTCATTTTCTAAGCTATGTTTGATGCTATCATTGATGCTGATTGCATTACCTTGGCCAAGGTAATGTGATTGCTCTAGTCAGCTGGTATACAAATACAGATTGCTTACGGGCTGTTACAGACTCAAAACCCAATTGCTAATTATTTATGGAAGCTGACCGAGGAAGTACCATTCCCTAAGAACTCTAAATATTAGCAATACAAATACTGGTAATAAGCAATTCATAGCCAGCTACCCAAGAATTAAACCCAAAATTTCAACAATCATAAAAAATAGAAATGAAAAGACACCTAAACCAAATGGAAGCCCAAACTTCCAGATTAACAAAGGGAAATCCAGGGGATGAGATAAAACAATTCAAAACTCAGCCGCCTGTACTACCTTAACTGGTAACAAAAGAGGATCTGGAAAAAAATGAAATAAATAATTTCTCAGATAAAAACAGAGAAGAAGTTGT
The DNA here is from genome assembly GCA_004025085.1 of Thryonomys swinderianus. Classification (NCBI taxonomy): domain Eukaryota; kingdom Metazoa; phylum Chordata; class Mammalia; order Rodentia; family Thryonomyidae; genus Thryonomys; species Thryonomys swinderianus. The sequence goes on from PVIC010057170.1 coordinate 6,504, forward strand.
AATTAATAACTCTAGAAAAGACCCAGATTTAAAAAAAAAAAGAAGAGTTCAGGAACATGAAGAATTCTCAGCATAAAAAAAAAAACTGAATCCATAAAGCAGATTCAAACAGATATCTGAGAGATGAAAAACTACATTGAAAACATGTGCAGAAGAATGAACTAATGTGAGAACAGAATATCAGCTATGGAAATCAGGATTTGTAAATAGTGAACAGGAAAAGGACTTCTTAAAAATAGGAAGAGGCCACAAGAAATCAACCCAGAAGCTGCTAGAGGATACAAAGAAGAATAACAAGATTAACTGGAGTCAGTGAAAAAGGAAGAGATACTGTGAATAATGAGAAAAATTGCTCACAAAAGCAATATCAGAAAACTTCCCAAGCAGGAGAAAGAATTTGACTTACAGATAATGAAGCATATAGAAGAACTCTAAATAGTATGATATAAAAAAGAAAATCTACATCTATGCATATATAATCAAGAATATAGAACTCCAACAGAACAAAATATTAAAAGCAGTTAGAGAAAAGTAACAAATTACGTACAAGGGAAAGCCATGAAAATCACAGCAGACTTCTCAATACAAACCCTCAAGTCAAGAAGAGGAATCTGAAGTATTTCAACCCCTAAAAGAAAACAATCTCCAACCTAGAAGATGTACCCTAAAAAACTATCTTTCTAAATCAATGGAGAAATAAGATACTTTTACCACAAAGAACATTTTAGGAACTTCATGAATACCAAATCATCACTGCAAAATATTCTAAACGATATCCTAGGAAAAGTTAACAAGGGTCACAATCCCACAGAGCCCAAAAGAAGGAATCCATCAGGCAAGGCAACAAATCAAGTGCAAAGAGAGATGAATCCAACAACAAGAAAAGGACATGACAGAGACAAGTCAGTACACATCAGTTATAATTATCAAAGTTAAGGGTATCAATTCACAAATCAAAAGAAATAGAATGGCAGAATGGATTAAGAAGCAATATCTAGCAATATGTTGCATACAAGAAACACAATTTAAAAAGAAATTCATAGACTGCAAGTCAAAAGTGGAAAATATTCCATGTAACAAGAACCCAAGGAGGGGGGAGAATAGCTCTTATTTGCAGACAAAGTGGATTTCAAATGAAATTAATTAAGAGAAGCTAAGAAAGTCACTACATCCTCGTAAAGGAAACAAAACAAGAGCAAGAGATGACATTCATAAATATGTATACACCAAATACTAGTGTACCATTCTGTATAAGACAAATATTAATAGACATGGAAAATGAAATAAGTACTAATACAATAGTAGTGGATGACTTAAATAACCCACTGTCACAAATAGATCAACTAAACAAAAAAAATCAACAAAATACTGAAACTTAACCGTACTACTGAACAAACTGATTTAACAGGTGCTTACAGAGCATTCCTCCTCACAGAATCAGAGTGCATGGGTTGTTATCCAAAATAGGATACTTACCAACTCAGAGAGCATGTTTAAGTAAATCAAAAAGGAATCAAAGTTATCCCCTGTATATCAGATCATAGTGCAATGAAGCTGGAGGTCAATACCAAAAGAAATCTCAAGAAATTCACAAACCCATGGAATTTGAATAACCCCCTCCTGAACAAACAAAGGGTCACAGAGAAAATGAAAGAAGACATTTGACAGTTTATACAATTAAACAACAATGCCAGTACAAGAATTAAAGGGGCAAAATGAAAGCAGTCCTATGAGGGCAATTCATAGCAAGGAATATGCATGTTAGGAAACCGGTATAAACTCAAATAAACAACCAAATGCTGAGATTCAGGTGTCCAGAAAAAGCAGAGTAAGACAAACTCAAAGCTCATGAAAGGGGGAAAATTATAAAGATTAGAGAAGAAATCAGTGTAATGGAGATTAAGACAATGATACAAAAGATTAATGAAGCAAACAATTGGTTCTTTGAAAGAATAAACAAAATTGACAAATCCCTTAGTGAATCTTAGCAAAAAAAAGGGAAAGAACTGGGCCTCATGGCTCATGTGTATAATCCCAGCACTCAGGAGACAGAGGCAGGAGGATTGCTGACTTCGAGGCTTACCTGGGCTACATAGTAAGCTCAGGGCCAGCCTGAACTGCAAAGAGAGACTCTGTCACAAAAAAAAAAAAAAGACCTAAATCTATGCAATTAGGAATGAAAATGGTGAAATTACAACAAAACCAGTAAAAATCCAGAGGATAATTAATACCTACTATGAGAACCTCTACTCTGATAAGGTAAAAAATCATAGAAGAAATAGATTTCTAGATAAATTTGAATTACCAAAGTTGAACAAAAATATTAAAAAATATTAAACGACCCAATATAAATCAATGAAATAGAAAACATAATTAAAAACTAACCAACAAGGAAAAGCCCAGGTGCTGATGTCTTTACTTTTTTTTTTTTTTTCTTTTTGTAGTACTAGGATTTGAATTTGGGATCTTCTGCTTCCAAGGTAGGCACGGTAGCACTTGAGCTAAATCCCTAGTATTACTGATGGTTTTATCTTTGAATTCTATAGGCATTTAGATAACAGCTATTGCCACTTCTATTTAAACTCTTTAATGAAACAGAAAATGAAGCAATACTCCAAAATTCATTCCTGCAAGCAAACATCATCTAGATCCCAAAAGCAGAGAATAACCCAACCAAAAAAGAGAAGTACATGTCAATCTCTCCAATGAACATAGGCAGAAAAATTCTCAGTAAGATACTGGCAAACAGAATGCAGAAAACAATAAAGATTGTAAATGTTGATTCATCCCAGGGATGTAGGGATGGTTCAACATACAGAAATCAATAAATGTAACACACTATATTAACAAGGACAAAAGTCATATGATCATTTCAACAGATACAGAAAAGGTACTTGGCAAAATCTAACAACCATTCACCATCAAAAGACTACAGAAAATTGAAACAGATGGTCTTTACCTCAACCTGATATAAGCTATTTATGAAAAACCAACAGCAAACATACTAAATGGTTAGAAAGTGAAACTTTTCACGTATTTTCAAATGACATGGTACTCTATATAGAAGGCCTCAAGAGCCCCACCAAATGTCTTTTATACTTATTAACCAAATTCAGTAGAGTAGCTGGATACAAGGCCAAAATTTACAAATCAATAGCCTTCCTACATACAAATGACAGATTCTTTGAGAAAAGACCTAGAGAAACAGTCCCTTTTACAACAGCACCCCCTAAAAATGAAATACCTAGGAATCAATCTAACAAAGGAAGTAAAAGACATCTACTCTGAAAATTGTACCACTCTGAAAAAAAGATTGAAAGCATATCATAAAATGGAAATATATCCCTGTTCTTGGGTACGAAGAACTAATATACTGAAAATGGCCATAGTTCCAAAATAGCTATATAGATTCAATGCAATCCTGATTGAAATTTCAATTGCACATTTCATAAAACTAGAGAAAATAATTTAAAACTTAATCTGAAGCAAAAGAGAAGTAGAATAGCAAAATTAATTCTAGGTAGCAAAATCAAGGCAGGGGATATCACAATCCCAAGCTTGAAACTATACTGCACAAGAATTGTGACTAAAAACAGCATGGTATTGACAGAGAAACACACTCAAAGTTCAGTGGAACAGATTAGAAGATCCAGAAACAATTCCAGACTTATTCAGCCACCTCTCTTTGAAAAAGGTGCCAAATACATTCACTGGAGGAGAGATCCCTCTTCAATAAATGGTGCTGGAAAAACTGGCTTTCCACATGACAGAGATAAAAACTAGATCCATGTCTATTACCATACACTCAAATCGAAAATGGATCAAATATCTAAATATTAAAACAGAAACACTAAATCTGCTGGAAGATAAAGTGGATAAGACTCCTGAAGACATGGAATAGAGAATATATGAACAAACCCTCAGTCACACAGGAACTACAACAAAGCATTAACAACTGGGATCTCATCTCATTAAAAAGCTTATTCAGGGCCGGAGATTTAGCTCAGTGGTTCCACTGCCTGCCCCACAAGTGCAAGGTCCTGAGTTCGATCCCTCCCAGCAACCACATACAATGATATGATATTGGGCATGGTGACTCATGCCCACCAACAATCAGTACCACACCCCACAATGCTGGGCATGGTGGCTCACACCTGTAATCCCGCACTCGGGAGGCAGAGGCAGGAGGATTGCTGAGTTCCAGGCTTACCTGAGCTACATCATGAGCTGAGGAC
>PVIC010057171.1:0-10744 GCA_004025085.1 Thryonomys swinderianus
TTTTTTTTTTTTTTTGAGACAGGGTCTCGCTTTGTAGTCCAGGCTGGCCCTGAGCTCACTACGTAGCCCAGGCAAGCCTTGAACAGCAGTCCTCCTGCCTCTGCCTCCCGAGTGCTGGGATTGTAGGAGTGAGCCACCACACCCTGTATTATTGTATGTGGTTATGGGAAATCGAATTTAGGACCTTGTGCTTGCTAGGCAGGTGGCAGCTAAGTCTCCGGCCCAGTATAAAATTTCTTACAAGTGTGAAATGTCATTACACAGATGCTAAGCCTCAGCCTTGAAGACTTCAGAGGCTTTTGCACTCTTTCCTTATGAAAAATGAAATCAAGCATGGTGGCACATGCCTGCAAGCCCAGCATTGTGAGAGGCTGAGATAGGAGGATTGCGAATTAGATCCCAGCCTGGGTAGCTTAGCAAGTCTTACTCTCAAAAGGATGAAGACTACAGGTCACTGTCAAGGACAGGGGTTCAATCCCCAGGATAGCAAAGAAGAAAGAAAAGAGGAAAAAGAAAACAATACCTTGCAGTGGCTGCACAGTTCCTTAGACCCTTGACGGTAGCCATCTTTGCGGTCACTGGGTGACGCTGGGCCCCGCAGACGTTTTCCTGGCCCGCTCTGTCCCGTGAGGCTGAGTCCACAGGGGCTCCTGGTGCAGACTCTGGAGGCCTGCCTGAGTTGTGGGGGCTCCTGTGCCAAGCCATCACCTCGTGGAGGGATGTGGATTCTGGGCAGGGCCCACACGAACCGTGACACTACGCTCTCCAACCACGTGGCTGATTAGGCCTGCCTCAGGGCTGTGTTCTACAGCTTCCTAACTTTCTAGAACCTGCTGGCTCTTGGCACTGCCCCACTGTGCCATGCAAGAGGCATGAGTTGGGGTGAAGCCAAGAAGGACATCTCAGAGTGGCCCAAGGAGCTCGAGGTCCCCTCACAAGTCACCAGTGTCCTCCCAGCACCTCCAGGATGCAATGGCTGACCTGACGCAAGTTCACGGACCTGTGGGCAGGAGAAGCTGTCGTGAGGCCCGGAGTCGCCCCCCTGGACAGACGCGGAACCTGAGGCCCAGCTGCCCCTCAGACAAGTACATCCTGCACCCCGGGCTCCACCCGTGGGGGACTCAGCTTTCCCAGCTCAAGGCCCAGGGCACCTCTCACGGTGCCAGACTTCCAACAGGTTTAGAAAGTGTGCCATGCTTAGCTCAGGTGCCCCATTGAGCGCCCAGCCTCTGTGGTAGGCCTGTGGGACTCTCACCATGGACACTGGCACTGGTTTGAAACCTGGGCCCTGGGATTTAGCAGTGCCAGCTCCCCTTCGGGTTGGGTCTGCACAGGGCATGGGTCAGTTAGACATCCCGGCCACCTCACTGTCCCTTTTAGACTTGGATCTCAGGCCTCAGTGGTGACCAGGGAACCAGCTGGGCCAGTTAGTCCGTCTGGACAAGGACATGAGATGAGCCTCTGTCTTCTCCACCAGGGCGAGAAGCAGTAAGGGTGGTGCCCGGCTGTATGCCACTGTGGTCTTACCATGGTGGGCACAGTGGGCCTGGGAGAACAGACCCATTAGTTGGAGAAGCAGGGGGAAGACAGGGAGGGGAAGAAGAGAAGGTGCACACGCGTGCACGCGTGCACACACACACACACACATACACACACACACAGAACAATGTTTAAGGTCCTGGATGAGTTATCCTTCTGCTCTTGAGATAGCTGGACTGGGCTGGGCTGGTTTCCGTCCCTTGCAGCTGGAACAGTCCTGCTCAGTCACTGACCAGGTGCGGGAAGGTGTCTATGAAGGGCCAACATGGACAACACAGGCACCGTGTGTTGCTCTAACACCTCACATAGACCAAGTCATGCACCCCATAGCCGCCCGGGAGGCAGGTGCTGCTGCCCCACTAACAGACACGTGGAGACGTTCGTACAGGTGTCACCGTTCCACGCCCGTTCCAGGGAAGAAAAGTCTAAGGCAGTGACAAAGGCTGTTCAAGGAACTGAAGTGAGACTACGAGCTAGCGTGGGCATGCGTGTGTGTGTGTTTGCGCGCGCGCATGTGTGTGCGCACGCGCATGTGTGTGTGTGTGTGTGCGCGTGCATGTGTGTGTAGTCATCCAAGGAGCCAAAACTCAAGCCCTGAACGTCACAGTCCCGGGCCGTGACGGGGTGGTGATGGGGACGGGAGAGGGCGGTCACCTGCCCCAGCTTCCGGGAAGGACCTGGTCGTCACGCTCATCCTGGGGGCTTTTCTTGTGCAGGCCTTGCAGAGCTCGTGCTGAGCCCCCCAGTGTGTCTGAGCTGCCGCACGGTCGGAGGAGGGTGCTCGGATCACAGGCAAGTGTGCAAGACTCACCCGCCCGGCCTGTTGATGCTGACAGTGCAAGAACACCTCCTTCACAGAAATTCACACTTTTTTCCTGTTTAAAGAATTCTATCTGTTCGATTTAAAAAAGACCCAGAGGGAGCATCATTTAACATTCTGCTCTATTTCTTTTCAGTCTTTGTCTTACGAGCTTATACATTTTAAAAAAAAATTAAATCAAGAATGTATTACATATACAGCACGTATTTCTGATTTCTATATTTATCCTGCTTAAATTACCTTTAGAAAGGCACACTTTACATACAAATGAGACACATCGTCCCAGGTCCATAATTGAGTGAGTTAGCATTTTTTTTGGATTGTGGCAAAATACACATAACATAAAATTTACCATTTAAAAATATACAGCCCCAGGGTGTTAAGAACACCGACATTGTTATGAACCATTGCTGCCATCCACCTTTGGAACGTTTTGTCTTCCAAAGCGGAAACTACATCTCCATTCAACAGGACCTACCCACACCCACCGGCCCCGGCCCTGGTAGCCACGGCCCTACTTCCGGCTTCTGGGGCTTTGGTACTGCAATAGTGGAATTGTACAGTCTTGGTCATTTTGTACCCTATTTATCTCACTTAGCATGATGTGGGATCATGATGGCTCAGCCATGTTGACCACGTATCAAAATTTTACTTCTTTTATAGTCCGGATCATGTTTCGTTGTATTTTTATGCCATAGTTTTCTTCATCTGTTGACCTGTGATTGGACATGCCGGTATTTTTCTTTTGCCGCTGGTGGACGAGGCTGCTCTGAACACTGTTGAAACTATCTTGGTTCAAGCTCCATTTTGCATTCTTGGGTGTATATATCTGGCAGAGGGATTGCTGGACCATACAGTAATTCTGCAGTTAAATTTTTTTGATAAAATGCCACCTTTTGAGCGTCTGCAGCATTCAATGCGCTTTGTCAAGCACATGCACCTAAACCACCTCCACAGTAGTAAAGATAGAGAGCATTTTTGTTTTGTTTTGTTTTGTTTTGTTTTTTTGAGACAGGGTCTTGCTTTGTAGTTCAGGCTGGCCCTGAGCTCACTATGTAGCCCAGGCAAGCCTCGAACTCAGCAATCCTCCTGCCTCTGCCTCCCGAGTGCTGGGATGACAGGCGTGAGCCACCACGCCCAGCACTGTGGTATGTGATATTGATTGTTGGTGGGCATGAGTCTCCACACCCAGCATTGTATGTGGTTACCAGGGATCAAACTCAGGACCTTGTGCTTGCGAGGCAGGCACTGGAACCACTGAGCTAAGTCTCTGGCTCGATAGAGAACATTTTTATATACCCCAATTTTTCTCTTGCCCTTGCCAGACAATTTCCCCGTTTCCTCAACCCAGGCAACCATTTGCCTGGCTTCTTTCCCTGTCATTACATTTCCTTTCAGTTCCCATGTTTTCTGAGTTTTATTCAACACGTGTCTTCATGCCACCTAGTCCCTCTCATTTTATCCCAAATCAGAAGCGTGAGATCTTTGGAAAGGTTTTTTAAAAAGTTTAAGCCAGGGCTGGAGGGTTAGCTTAGTGGTTCCGGCGCCTGCCTCACAAGCACAAGGTCCTGAGTTCAATCCCTGGTAACCACATACAATGCTGGGCGTGGAGACTCACGCCCACCAGCAATCAATACCACATACCACAGTGCTGGGCATGGTGGCTCACGCCTGTCATCCCAGCACTCGGGAGGCAGAGGCAGGAGGGTTGCTGAGTTCGAGGCTTGCCTGGGCTACATAGTGAGCTCAGGGCCAGCCTGAACTACAAAGTGAGACCCTATCTCCAAAAAAAAAAAAAAGTTTAAGCTGTATTGGTGCATACTGGTGGCACATAAAGATCACAGTCATTTTGGGGAATTGGTGCATAAACATAACTCAGAAACATAATTCTTTTTCCATCTTTCTCCCGCTCTCTTCATCTCTTAGTTCTTTTAAAATGTGACATTTAACTGAAAACTGGTTTTAAAAAATTGATATTCTGTGGCGGGGATGTGTCACCATTTCCTTACCTAGTTGGGACAGATTCTCATTTTGTGGCTGTTATGAACAACAGTGAACAGAACACGGTGGCTAGGAAACCTCTCGTTTGCTCAGATGAATTCGTGGAGGGAGAGGCATGAGCAGAAGGGAATCGAGCTTTTGTCTTCCTGTGGCCACTGCTCTTCTGAGAGCTGCACCAGTCCCATCGACTGGAACTTCCAAGTTTCTCTTAGACCTGAGGTTCCCTCTGCCCTTCAGGCTCAGGACTTGGCGCCCTTCCAGTGCCCCATTCGAGGACTCCCCAGGAGGCAGCACCATCGGGAAGGGGGTCAAGGCCGCAGGTGGGTGAACCTCAGCACTGGCACTGAGAGGGCGCTGGCAGATTTGGGGGCACAAAGGCATTGAGGGTCCCTGGCCCCCTTCCCTCCTTTCCCATGGTTGCTCAGACGGTGGGCCAGCAGAGTAGGCATTAAAATAGACATGGCAGGGAGCTGCTTGCCTCAGTGCCCTGAAACAATCACCTCAGGGCTCCTTGGTGCCCTCATCTAGTGACATCAAAAGGGAAACCCCAGTGCTGGCCAGCACCATCCTGCAGAGGGGTCCCCAGGACCCAGAAAGACATTACGGGCTCTTAGCCTGGGGACCCTCAGCTTTCCCGTGCTCTGGGGCTCTGGCCCAGCTTGCCGCTCTGAATGGAAGATGCCAACCCTCTGTGGTCCCAGGCTGGTCTAGTTCAGCCTTGCTTGCCCCCAGCACAGGGTGGGGGGTGTGCAGTGTCACTGTGATAAAGGTTTCCCTGCGCACTGTGAGCCGTTGTGGCCTCTCGCATTGACACCGTATCTCCAAGGAATGCTGGGGAGTGGACCCTGGCCAGGGACAGTGTGACCAAGGGCTGGGGCCCAGCCCTGCTCAAGGCCAGCTCTGCCCTCTCGTATCTAGCCCTGTGGCTGTGACACAGCCGGGGCAGGTCATGGTGACAGTGACCTTGAATCTCTGCAGGATGGAGGTTCCACACGTGCAGGGACTCACCAGTCCCCTGCTTTGCAGATAGAGAAAGGGGGACCCAGAAATACCCCCATGCCAGGCTATGCTGGTCCCCACGACACAGTGAGAGAAAGACAAAGGAACAATTTAGTTGTGGCAGCGCTGGACAGGGACAGGGGAGAGTTCATTTTATCTGGAAAGAGACCAACTAAGAGTTGACTCCATGCCAACTGCTAGTGGTACAGGAAGACACTGGCTCTGGCCTTAGTGCGCAGAGGGAGAGGGATTTGCTGGCTGCATGAATCTGGCAGGAGCAGCCCGGCTGCCAGCTGAGGGCCTGTTTCTGGGTCCAGCTAGTCCTACTGCTGTACTGCAGATCTCCCACGACTGACCACAGAAGCCATGGTGGACCAGAGTGGGTCAAGCCACTTGGCCAGCTGTGTGTCCTTAGGGAAGTTACTTCCCCTCACTGAGCTTCAACTGCCTTATGTTTAAAAGGCAATGACACCTCCGCAGGTGTCATTGACACCTCCTGGCACGGTGATCATACAGCTGGACCAGCTTATATCAGGAACTACTGAACTTTGGATGGAGCAGGATAAGGGCCAATGCATACATGTGTGAAGAAGAGCACAGGAAGTTCAGCCTGGGTGGGACAAGGCCTGTGACTTGGAGGCCCAAGGTCACGGAGGCTGCCATGGCCTATTGGAAGGAAGCTGTGACTGTCATTCCAGATACATCAGCTTCGCTGGGTTAAGAAGAGCCCAACACAGCAGCAAAGCACACTCCAGGGACTTCAGGGTAACGCCCAAGCTGTGAACTTGGATGCTGTCTGAGCCCTGCCCCCTCCCTGCTCTGCTTTCTGTCCCTGCGAGCCCAGCGGCTCTCCTCCACCCAGCCCGGCTTCACTCCTGGAGCCTGAATCCTGACTCGACCGCAGAGACCCATCAGAGCCGGTCCCCTGCCCTGGACAGCTCCGCTGCCTCTGCATGCCGCCTGAGTACCCGTGCTCTCTGCACCTGTCCCTCCTGAGGTCCGAGGCTCAGCTGTCCTTCATTTAGAGAGGTGCCCATGACCGTACTAGTTAGCTTTCCTTTTGCTGGGAAGCAATACCCGACCTTACAACTTAGAGGGGGACAAGTCCGATTTGGCTCATGTTTTCAGGGGATTAGTCCCTGGTCTGCTGGCTTCAAGGCCGGAACAGCATGGCGGAAGGACTGAGTGGAGGAAAAGCTGCCACCTCGTGCTAGCCGGAAGAACAGAAAGAAGGGATGTCAGGGAAGAGATTCACCCTCTAGGCCATGCCCCCCGTATCTGCCTTTTTCCACAGACCCCACCTCCAACAGCACATTTAGCTATAAATGCATCAGTGGACTAATCCACCAAAGAGTGTAGAGCCCCATGATCCAATCACCTCTCAAAACCCCCATTTCCGTGTGTGTGTGAGGCCTTGGGGGGACATTTGATCTAAAGCACAACAAGAGTAAACCCTGGGGAGATCTCACACCCCTGGCCTGGAGCTGTGAATCTCTACTCTTGTCTTTCAACCTTGAGGCTCCAAGTCCAGGGGCTCCCCGTTTTAGAACCCAAAGGAAGTTGGGAGAGTAAGTTCTTCCTATGGACTGGCTGCTCACTATATCCCTTTATTCTCTAATACCCTTGCTACAGGGTATGACTGCTCCATTTCACAGATGGAGAGACTGAGGCTCAAAAAGAGTTAGTGACTTATCTGAGATGTTCTAGGACAAAAATACCAAGGAGGGGGCCGGAGGGTTAGCTCAGTGGTTCCGGCGCCTGCCTTGCAAGTGCAAGGACCTGAGTTCGATCCCCAGTAACCACATAGAATGCTGGGCGTGGAGACATACCCACCAACAATCAACACCACATACCACAGTGCTGGTCGTGGTGGCTCATGCCTGTCATCCCAGCACTTGGGAGGCAGAGACAGGAGGATTGCTGAGTTTTCAGCAGCTTGCCTGGGCACCATAGTGAGCTCAGGGCCAGCCTGAACTACAAAGCGAGACCCTGTCTCAAAAAGCAAAAAAAAAAAAAAAAAAAAATACCAAGGAGGTAGATACCCAGGAAGGCAAACTCTTTCACTAACAAGATGAAGAGTTTGAAGTATAGGGGGTGGGGAAGGAGGTAGAGGGCAGGAAAAGGGGTTTGACTGTTCCCAAACTGGGGGGGGGGCAAGGTGATCCATCCGTAGGGGGCCATGGGCAATGGGCAAAGGGCATGGACTGGCGATTTCCAGAGCAGGAGCTCCTAAAAGCCAGTTACTAAAGTAATTTTAGGAAGGAAAGGTTAGTTTACTCCCACCTGAGGTGAAAAGACACTGTCTTAGTTACTGTCCTTGTGGCTGGGATTCCACACTGACACCCACAAACTAAAGGACAGATTTGTTTTGGCTCACAGCTTGTAGAGATTTTAGTCAACAGTTGGCTGTCTCAAAGGCAGGATGGTGGAGCGGAGGGGCCTGCTGGAGGGGAAACAGTCCGTGGCAGAGGAGACAGGAAGCGGAGGGAAAAGAGGGAGGAGCTGGGGAAGGAGGTATAACCTTCCGGGCCATGCCTGCTGTGATTTATCCTCCAAACTCTAGCTCTAACCCTAACCTCCTAACAGCAAGTCAGTGAAAAGCCCCATAATCCAGTCACCTGTCACAAAATACATGCATACATACATGCACACAAGCTACCTGGAATCTATAGAAACATGACCCATGGACACCGACATTCATTCAGGGATGTTTGAGACCCACTGTGGGAAGCAAAGAAAACTTAAAAAGAGACCTCAGCATTTTCTGAGAGGAGATGACTGGGTAAATTGAGGAGAAACACAAGGAAATGTGAATGGCGAGTGAGCAATGGCGTCAGGAGATACTCCTGCTATACCGTGACAAGGGCAAGTTTTAAAATAGGATCTGTGGAGGGCCGGGGATGGAGCCCAAATGGTACTGCTCCTGCACTGGAAGCACAAGGACCTGAGTTCGATCCCCAGTAACATGAAATAAATAAACACATATGTAAATAAATCAAACAGGGTTTGTGTCAGATATTATCCACACCACGACAGTCTGTCTGAGACTGTGACTCTGAGCGTCTGTCAGGGATGGTTTGTGTGTGAGTCCGTGTTTGTGGCAAACCGGAAAAGCTCCTCTGCTTGTGAGTGTGTATTTGCGTGAAGAGATCTAGGAGCAACACATCTGAATGTGCACAGCGGTTTCTTCCCGGGCTCAGGTGGAGAGGGCCCTCCTGGGGACTTGGGTTTTGTTTTTTGGTTTTTTTTTTTTTGCTTTTTGGAGACAGGGTCTCACTTTGTAGTTCAGGCTGGCCCTGAGCTCACTATGGTGCCCAGGCAAGCCGCCGCGAACTCAGCAATCCTCCTGTCTCTGCCTCCCGAGTGCTGGGATGACAGGCGTGAGCCACCACGTCCGGCATTGTGGTGTGCGGTGTTGATTGTTGGTGGGCGTGTCTCCATGCCCAGCATTCTATGTGGTTACCGGAGCTCGAACTCAGGTCCTTGCGCTTGCAAGGCAGGTGCCGGAACCACTGAGCTAACCCTCCGGCCCGGGACTTGGTTTTTAACTGCACCCACAGTGTGCTGTGAAATGGCCTTGGGGCTGACAGGCCCTGCTTGTGCAGTGGTGCCTGGCACGTAGTAGGCGTCCGGCCAGTGTTTACTGATGAGAACTGCACCTTCCTTGGTCTGAGCTGATCTGGTTCCGTTCTCAGCTCTAGGACAGCAAGACTGGCCAGACGGGTGTCAGCGACATTGGAAGCTGGCGACCACATCTCTCTTGGGGATTGCGCCAAGGCCTGAGCTCTGTTTGGTTGGCCAAAGTTTTATTTGTGGGGAGATTGAGAAAAAATAAAATAAAAAATCTTAAAGCAATCCAGCCGTCCCTTCCTGTCACTGTGGTGGATGTTGGGGCCCCAGCGCCTACAGACCTGGAGGCCCACAGAACAAACAGAAACAGACACTAGGCACGGCCCCTCCTTCCCTGGCTGTCACCGGCCAGCCATGGACCCCTCCCCCTCTGGGCAGCTGGGAGACCCTCCCTCCGCCACCCTCCAGGCCCACCCCGCCTCCTCCCTCCCTCCAACCCCGCCAAAGACTTTTTGAAGTTGATCAATGAAACATGTTTTATTTAAGGGTCCTATTCCTGAGCAGGGACTCTGTGAGGCCTTCATTAGTTCCACATAATGAAAGAATAGGCTGATTCAAGGGGGCTGGGGAGAAAAAAGAGGGAAAATTAGAATTTGGTCTGCTCACTTAAAAAAGAGAGAGAGGGAGAGAGGGAGAGAGAGAGAGAGGGAGAGAGAGAAAGAGAGAGAGAGGGAGGGAGAGAGAGAGGGGAGGGGGTGGGGTGGAAATGTGGATTTGCTAAATAAAGCTCTGTGCATTCAGAGCCTGGGGAAGGGTCCCGCTCAGTCCTCTTAGGGCTGACAATGCGGGTCTCAGAGTCGGCCGCCCCAGCGCCCACATTCCGTGTGGGGATATAAGGGCAATGGGCTGTTTAAATTGCTACGTAGGTTTCCAGCTGTTTTACCAGCGATTTGCCCAACTTAATAGCTCTTTAAGGCTTTAAACAAGAAAAGAGCTCTTCACACGACTCAAAGCAGCGGCCCTGGTCAGCTCAGACGCGTCCATTGTCCCCAGCTTAAGCCCTTCTCGCAGTGACTTCCCTTCCCCCTCCAGCGGCCCAGACTTTGTCCAATTTGGTGAGACCCTTATAGATCCTTTTACCATTCCGGTGTGCAGGCCTGATCCCAAAGGCCTCTTTCATAAGTGCTTTTCTGAGGGGGCCGCCTGTCTGCAGCGTGCAGCGCACCCCATCAGGCTACTGACAAGCGTACCGAGAAGGATGAACACCTCAGTACTGGGTGCCCACCTGGTGCCGGCTTTTGCTAATCCATACCATTTTATTCTCCTCCTGGTCTGTGGAGAGGGGAGGCTAATGCTAAGCTGACCGTGTTACAGATGAAGAAGCCGAGGTGCAGTGGAAGTCGGGGCACAGGTGGCCAAGTTCATACTGAAATATCCAGGGGGCCAGGGCCTGGCTGTCTCTCAGAGTCTAGCCTCTTGGCTCCGCATGGCCTGTCGCCAAGTCGCTGCTGAAGCTTGGGCAGCTGGCACAGGCCAGGCAAGGGACTCCCAGGGCTCGAGGCTTTAAGTTCATTGCTCTGAGCCGTGGACCTGGGGGCTGTGGGGCCCAGCTTTTGGGGAGGTGGCAGGGATGAGCAGAAGATGGGTCCAGAAACTTAGGGGCCTCACCCGAAAGGTGGGTGGGGGTTCTGGGCTTAAAAGTCTTTGTATCATGGTTTCATGCAAATGTGCTAAAAAAAACATTTTTCTGATTACAGAAGTCATGAAAGTATACGGCAGAGAAATGGAAAGACAGAAAAATGCATAAAGAGAACA
>PVIC010057172.1:0-10727 GCA_004025085.1 Thryonomys swinderianus
AGGCTGGCCCTGAGCTCACTGTGTAGCCCAGGCAAGCCTCAAACTCAGCAATCCTCCTGTCTCTGCCTCACAAGTGCTGGGATTATAAGTGTGAGCCACCACGCCTGGCAGTAAAACATTTTTAATCTGAAATAGATTTTAAACAATCGTAAAGGAACCTAGTAATTTTATAGTGCACTTAAAAATTAATAAATGGGGCCTGGGATTTAGCTCAGTGGTTCTGGCATCTACCTAGCAAGCACAAGGTCCTGAGTTTAATCCTAGTAACCACATACCAAAATGCAGTCATGGTGGCTCACACCTATAATCTGAGTCAGAGGCAGGAGGATTGCTGAGTTCAAGGTTTGCCTGGGCTACATAGTGAATTCAAGGCCAGCCTGAACTACAAAGTGAAACCCTGTCTCCAAAATAAAAAATAATAAATCAGTGATAAATTATATCTAAGTTAAAAGGCTAACCATTTCTGAGTAACTACTTTACTTAGTCTGTGGTGCTTTTAGTAGAAAGAGAAAAACTAAAATTTACCCCAAAAAAAACTATGTCAAGTGTTTCATTGTATTAATAATTTCATCAAGTTAAGGTAATCGTAATGTCCTAGGCTTAGTTGCTAAACCATGAAGGAATATTATATAGCTAGATTTCCAGATTAAAATTTAAACAAAATACCTGCATACTGTTGTGCACAAAATAGATACTCATTTGTTTGTCCCTTACTACTTCAAAAACAAAGATGGCTAAAGTGGTTGCTTTGAGATATCACATAATAAGCTTCCATTTCTTAATAAAAATGGCACTCCTGCTGAGGGGTATAAGTAATGCATATATTTCTTAGTCTATCATTTCTTCTTCTGATTAAAAAATAATGGATAGTGGTTTTTGAAGGAAGTCACAAATGATGAATTTTGAAATATTTGATACTGTGCATGTAAAATACAGTGATTCTATATTTGCAATGTTTTTTAAAAATATCCATAGTGAAGTAAAAGCCTACATAATGCATAGATGAGATAGTTTATCTCTAACATGTTCATAATGGGGCTGAAACAGGTTTCACTGCTAGGCAGCTTGAACCACTGGTGGTACATGCATGACTGTCCTATCAAGTGGCTTTTTATTGATTTTATTAGTAAAAAGAGCAATAAAAGTGATTAGATCCATTTGTACAAGCCACTCAATGGGATAGGCATGTGTATACCACTGGTGGTTCAAGCCAACAGGAATATGTTAATAGTAAGAAACTTCTCTTGATTTAATGAAAGCATAAAATTTATTATGCCTGTTTTCTTCTTTATAGACGGATTCCATTTCTCGGTATGTTTTATCTTTTCTTTTGACTATTTTTTGTTCTCTATTTTAGCTTTACTAAAAATATGTTCTAGGAATTTATGAATTTTGTACATTCTTAGAATTAGTTAAGTAATAAAAATTTGTAGAAATTGAAATGCCTTGATCACTATGATTAGCTTTGTTGAACACTTTTAGTTCACTGATGATATTAAATTACTATGAAAGAAGAAAGAATTTCTCCAAATCTCTACAACAGTGGTACTTTTTCCAAAGTTTTGTTATTTCAACATTGACTATCTTATTAATACCAGAGACTGGTGAAGTCTGTGTTTGGTTAGAAATTTAAATATTCAGCATCTTTTCCCTTAGCTCTGCTTTAGATAAAAGAAAGTGGATTCCTCCTACTCATAATTATTGACCAAAGTCTTATAAGACCAAGAATGTATTTGTTTATAGTTCTGATAATTCTATTGAATTGACATACTGAAATAATAGCATTTTTCAGAAAAGATAACCTAAATACAGAACCAGATAGAGCAAACAATTCACATTTACAAATAAGAAGTATTCTTCCTTGTTAGGACCAACCCTCTATCACATTGGATATTCTGTATTTCATGAAATCTAAGTTGTACTAATGTTAAACACCACTATATACTACTAAAAAGTTCTACCAGTTATGATAATGTCATCCTTTACTAGCTGTGTTCTGATGTCAGAGAAGCTAAAATGTGAGAAAAGATTATATAAGTTAAAACTGTTGAAATAACTTACCATTTGTGAGACCAGTTTTGACTTCTAGATATGGAAATTTTGAATCTTCAAATAATGGAAGTCAGTGAGTTTGATCCCCAGTACAAAAAACAAAAAGCGTTTAGGCCAGGGATTTAGCTCAAGTGGAACCTCACTTACCTAAGAAGCACAAGGGCCTACATTTAATCCTTGGTACTGCCAGAAAAAAAAAGTCAATAATGGAAGTCAGTAATATTAGAAAAAGCCCTACTTATTATGTATCACAAAAACTGATGAGATAACAAGTTAGGGGTACTATTACTAATGTTAGTATCGTATAAGTATATGCTAGCATGTGTGTTAATGTAATTTGTGGAAACCTACAACAAAACTTTTGATTTAAACTCATCTTTTAAAGGTATGAAACCAGTTCCACATCAACTGATCGGTATGATTCTGCGATGAGCCGCTCTGGATCCTACAGTTACTTAGAAGAAAAAAAATCTTACAGTAGCAGACAAGAAAAGGATGACTCAGCTGACTTTAAAAAGGTACTTGGGTCATTTAGTTAATATTTAGTTAAAAATAAGTTGGCTTTTGTGTTGGTGTATTTATAGTTTGATGAGTTCTAATGAAATCAATATCTTGAATAATGAAATCAGTATCTTGAAAAACCTTGAAATAAGCTTACATAGTTTATGACAAGTGATGAGAAGAATGAATAGCTGTTTGTTTTTTAAAGGGAAAAGTATTCAGGACTTTACAGATTAAAGTGTTTCAGACATTATTGTGATTGAACTGAAAGGGGGCATTCAGAGGTACGGGGTATGTGTGGGTTATGTATGTTTTTTCTTTGTTATGGGAGACAGACGGAGAGAATATGGCTTTTTAAAAGTGACTAGTTTTCCTGGGTAACAAAAACTTGATAGCTCAGGTTTTAGTAAGGTTTAAATAGGGTACAGGTTAGAGGGAGAGCAAGGAAAAGGGGAAAAAGTAAGAATCAAGGTGTGTCATGTACAGGTACAAATTCTCAGTGTTGAATGTGATCATAATGTATGTGTAAAATGTACCAATATAGTTGATTTAAGAAATCCTAGAAGCCTAGGATTTTTAATATTATTAATCTTTACTTTGTGAGTTGAGAATAAACCAATAAAGTTTGTTGAAAGGGCTTGTTAATATTTGAGTTTCCCTGGGTATCTGGCAACTTATTTGAATTATAATGCTTTCTGATTAGTCCAATCAGTAACCAGGAAGGAAGGACTTATTTTACAGTAACTGGGTAAAGAATGGGATGCTGAATGTGCTACCTAATGAACAAGTGAAGATGGAGGTATTGTCCTGCCCTGATGAGCATTTTTCCTGTAGGGGAAAAAACAAACTTTATCAAACTAGTGAATTATAAATTTTAAATTGAGAGTTACCCTAAAGATACAATTTTATAACAGTGTATATAATGAAAGAAAGTGATCGTCCCTGTGGATAGATTTTTTTTTTTTAAGGAATAAATCTTCAGCCAAAGACCTAAAATAATGATTAGTTGTAAGCTGCTAAAGTGGAAGAGAAAGGCGTTCTAGATGAAATAAATGCAAGCACATAGACCTGGTGTCAAAAGGGAGGATGATGCATTGAAATAAGTTAGTGATTAGGCCACAACAATACCATGCCGTTTCTTCTAGACCATTTTAAAGATCCCCATCTGCCAAAAATTTGGGGAAGCTTTAATATTGTAAACAAACCATTGAGAATATTTCCTTAAAATATTAGAGCAGAAAAGTAATTTGTTCTCTCCTAATTTTTATAGCTTTATGAACAAATTTTAGCTGAAAATGAAAAGCTGAAAGCACAGCTACATGACACAAATATGGAACTAACAGATCTTAAATTGCAGTTGGAAAAGGCCACCCAGGTTTGTATCTTTTTTCTTTGTCATTCTCAAGACATTGGTTTGAATTATATTTGTTTTCTCTAATGTTCGTACTTAAAAAGTTTAATAGTAACTTGTTTATTAGTACAAAGAAATTACAATAATACCATTTACTTATCATTTTTATGAAGTTAAATGCAAAAGTAGAGTCAAAAGTCGAGATATTTTTGATCTTTTTAATACCAATAAAAATAGAAAATAGCGGATTTAAATTTTTTTTTTCATCATACTAGACAGCAAGACATTAAAGTATCTATACAGAAATTACCTTATAGCTACAAGACCATTTTCCCTCCTGCTTTGTCTTCCCCCTCCTTTTTTTTTTGAGACAGGGTCTCACTTTGTAATTCAGGCTGCTGAGCTCACTGTGTAGCCCAAGCAAGCCTCAAACTCAGCAATCCTCCTGCCTCTGCCTCCTGAGTGCTGGGATTACAGGCATGAGCCACCACACCTGGCACTGTGGTATGCGGTATTGATGGCTGGTGGGCGTAAGTCACTTGCGAGGCAGGCACCGGATCCACTGAGCTAAATCTCCGACCCCCCCCCCTCCTTTTTTTTGTTTTTGTTTTTGGTTTGTTGAGGCAGAATCTCATTTTGTAGTTCAGGCTGTTCTTGAACTCACTATGTAGCCCAGGCTGGCCTTGAATTTGCTGTAATCCTCCTGCCTCTGCCTCCCAGATGCTGGGATCATAGGCATGTACCACCACATCTGGTGGTCTTCCTTCTATACTTCTTTCTTTCCTTCCTTCTCTTTCTTTCTCATGCTACACAGTTACTCTTGGCCACTGAGCTATACCCTCAGCTTCAGAATTGCTTTGTGATAATTTTTATATGTTATGAAAATACTCTGTTTGTTCAAATGATTTCAAGAAGACAGTTTGAACTCCTTTTATAATTTCCTTCTTTGCAATAACCTAGAGAAGCTTTGAGATAACCAAGCAAAACCCAGAACTTCACACAAATGCCTTAGGAATTGTCTCCCAAGCTCTTTTCCCATGAAACACTCACTAATTCTGGGAGATAGCAGTAGATGCACATCTCCTCCTGACCCTCCTATTGAAACAAAACAAATCAAAATTCTGTGGGTAGAGGATTTCAGGAAGTGCTTGCTACATTTGTATATTTTAAAGATTATACAGGTTGGGCCGGAGGGTTAGCTCAGTGGTTCCAGCGCCTGCCTCACAAGCGCAAGGTCCTGAGTTCGATCCCTGGTAACCACATATAATGCTGGGCATGGAGACACGCCCACCAACAATCAACACCGCATACCACAATGCCGGACGTGGTGGCTCACGCCTGTAATCCCAGCACTCGGGAGGCAGAGACAGGAGGATTGCTGAGTTCGCGGCAGCTTGCCTGGGCACCATAGTGAGTTCAGGGCCAGCCTGAACTACAAAGCAAGACCCTGTCTCAAAAAAAAGCAAAAAAAAAAAAAGATTATACAGGTTCTCTTTTTATGTAAAAAGTTCCTGTGTGTTTTTTCTAACATATATATATTTTAATTAGTCCTTAGTAATTTTACAAAATACTGAGTGTCATCATGGTATTTTGACACAAAATATATGTATTTTGATCATACCTATTCCCCATTACCTTTCCTTAAACCACCCACCCAGTCCCTTTCCTTTTCTGCTTTCATATAGTCTATGTATTGGTCAGGTTTCCTATCCCTAGAACATATTACCCAACACTCACAACTTGAAGGAACAGAAGTTCAGGATATGCCAAGAAATAATATCATGGGATCATATTTTAGTTCTGTTTTGAGCTTTTTGAGAAATCTTCATACTGATTTACATAGTGACTATAATTGCTTACATTCCACCAATAATGTATGTATTTGCATTAGTTCATGTCCTCCCCAACATTCATTGCTTTTTTTTTTGAGACAGAGTCTCGCTTTGTAGTTCAGGCTGGCTCTGAGCTCACTATGGAGCCCAGGCAAGCCTCATACTCAGCATACCTCCTGTCTCTGCCTCCCAAGTGCTGGGATTACAGGCGTGAGCCACCATGCCCGGCACTATTGCTTTTTTTGTATTTTTCATAATAGCCATTCTGGTGGAGTGAGATAGAATCCTAATGTAGTTTGATTTCCATTTCCTTGATGTCTAAAAGTATTGAACTTGTTTTCATGTATTTATTGCTCTTATAGTTCTTTTGAGACTTTTTGACTGGATTATTTGGATTTTTTGAAATTAAGTTTCTTGAGTTTGTTATATATTCTATTATTAATTCTCAGTCAGAAGTGTAGCTGGAAAAGATTTTCTTCATTCTATGGGCTGTCCATTTAATTGTTATCTTTCAAATACAATCCTGTTTATCAGTTCTTGCTGTTATTTTCTGAATTATTAATAGTCGTATGGAGGGAATCACTGTCTATGGCTGTATCTTGAAGTGTTTCCCCTGTTTTCTTCCAACGGTTTCAAATTTTCAGGCTGTATATTTTGATCTTTGATCTATTTTACATTTTTTTATGCAGAATTAAATGAAGGATTTTTTAATCTTCTACATATGGATAACCAGTTTTCCCAGCACCATTTGCTGTAAAATCTGTTGCTTTCTCCACCATGTTTTTGCCACCTTTGTCAAAAATCAGGTGGTTGGGCTAGGGATTTAGCTCAAGTGGTACTACGCCTACCTTGGAAGTCCAAGGACCCAAATTCAATTCCTGGTACTGCCAAAAAGAAAAAAAGAATGTGGCTGTAGCAGTCTGGATTTTTCTCTACATCCCCTATTGTATTTTATTCATCTACAGGTCCATTTTTATGCCACTATGGTGTTTTTTTAAATCACCGTGTCTCTGCAGTATATTTTCAAATAGATATTGTGATACTTAATCCTCTTTCTGAATAGTGCTGTAATTTTTAAGAAAACAAACTTGCATAATTTTAACATGATACTATCCAGTATAAGTGACAGTGACCTAAAATAGTATATTGTACAGGTGTGGTGACACATACTTGTATCAGCACTTGAGGGCTGAGGCAGGAAGATGGCTGTGAATTTGAAACCAACCTGTGCTAGTTAGTGAGTTCAAGGCCATCCTGGAATACATAGCAAGATCCTCTCTCCCCAAAAATTGGCACATGCAGTTCTGTGATTGGGACTACATTTATATTCATTTTCTCTCGATTTCTCAAATATATTGTCTGTATTGAATTTATACTTGTTATCAGGTCTTTTTTTTTTCTTTTTAAAACCTCTGTTGTATTATAAAGCAGTTTCTTTGCAAAATGGATAATGTAAAATTCCAGGTGTCAAGCTAACCTTATAACATTGAAAAAGTTCTTCAGATTCTTTCATTGGTCGTGGTATACTGTAAAGATTTATAGAAAAGTAAAAGGAATTTATTTCATGATGAGATGTCCTAATAACCTAGAATGTCATCCAAGTTAAAGTTCCTGACTCAGGGCTGGGGATGTATGTAGCTCAGTGGCACTGCACCTGTCTGGCAAGAGCAAGGTCCTGCATTCGATCCCTGGTACTAGGAAAAAATTAAATAAGTAATAGTAAATAAATAAAGTTACTGACTTAGACTTCCTGATCCTTCAGGTTGCAAAAGAAGCCTAGTGAGCTTGCTTCTAATAAATGTTTTGAACATAGCATTAACTCTTGATAGTTGGTCATGACATTTTCTGGGTGACTGGCTATTGCTACTGTTACGTATCATAATGTTCTGTCCTCATCTGTCTCCTATTTAGTTCCTTGTCTGTATTCCTTGTCTACATTATTTTTTGTCTAATTCTTCTTGTATGTGTTTTATTCAAATTCTTCAACAGAGAGGACCTGATAGCATTATTAATTAGCATTATCTGTTAGCATTATTATTAGTTCTTAATCTTGAAATTTAAGTCTGATAGTACTTACCAAAGAAACACTGAATCAATAAAAATGCTAAATGTGGGCCGGAGGGTTAGCTCAGTGGTTCCGGTGCCTGCCTTGTAAGCGCAAAGACCTGAGTTCAATCCCCGGTAACCACATATAATGCTGGGCGTGGTGGCTCACGCCTGTAATCCCAGCACTCAGGAGGCAGAGACAGGAGGATTGCTAGTGAACTCAGGGCCAGCCTGAACTACAAAGCGAGACCCTGTCTCCAAAAAGCAAAAAAAAAAAATGCTAAATGTTTCAATTTAGGAAAGGCCCCAATAAACTGCTAATATACTGTCTAAAATTTGTTGTTTTTTATGTGATAGTATTGGTCTGGCTGAGTTTTTTTCACATGCTTTGGAATGTCATTTAGAACTTTTTCAGATTTTTAAGTGTTACGATTCATTTGTAGATCCTCAAGTGCCTTATTAGCCTTTAACTTGCATTTCTAGCAATTAAAATATTTTTAAACCATCAAAAAGATCAGAATTAGCTGTAACAGTTCTGTTCATATCTGAAAGTAAATTGGATTTCTAATAGAAAGCAACTGAAATACTTCAACTTTTTTCTAGAAAAAAAAATGCAAAATAATAAACCCATGTAAAATGAAAAGAAAATGATAACCTGGTCATGATTAATTCTTAGAAATGTATAGACTATAGCTATAAAGAAAATCAGAGAAGGATCAAAAAATAGCTTGTCCTAAAGATATTAAAACATGAATATGAAAATCAAAAGAAAAAGTTACAAGGTACTCTGTAACCCTGGGAGGAGGGCCCATTTGAGAGTGCTTATTTAGCATGCATGTGAGGGCTTGAGTTCCATACCCAGTACCTACAGAAAAACCATGAAATTATCACATTAAAGAATGAAATTGTACTTTAATTGGTGGTGAAATAGATTTATTTAAAGTATATTTTTGTGGTTAGCAGTCATAAAAGACTATTCTTATTGAGGTCAAAAATATGATCCCATTTACCTGAAATATCCAGAAAAGACAAATAAATAGATTTAGAAACTAGGTTATTGGTTGCTTGAGATTGAGGCAGGGAATGTTGATGAGTTATACAGTTGCATAAGACATTTTATTGCAATGAGGAAAATGTTTGAAAACTACATTATAGTATGATTATACAACTCAGCTAACTTACTGATTGTACACTGAAACCTGGCAATTATTACAGTATGTGACAATTCCATAAAGTTAAGAAAAAAATATTTTGTAAATTAATAGTATTGTTTAGTACATTTGAGGAATTCATTTTCAACATAGTAGTCAAGAATCCCAGCAAAAACATTTAGAGTTCAAGGTAAATAAGATCTAAAATGCTTTAACTGGGCTCATGCTGATTATCCAGATAGAGAACTCTCTAGATATGGTGCAACATGTGACAGGCCCCTTTCCATATTACTCCAGTGCATCAAATGAAAGACCTGTGCTCACCAGGAGAAGAAAGCTGTATAGCTAGGATTTTTACAAGTCACAGTATGTGTGAACCCTCTGACCAATTCTGGAGTGTCGATGATAGAAGGAAAAATATCTAGACCAACTAAGCAAGACCATTAGAGTTGTGAGAGGGTTGAAGAGTGCAGCGTAGTGTCTGAATCCATGTATACAAACTCACTCAGTGTGGTAGCACACAGATTTCACTCAGTGTTCTGGAATCTGACCATTCAGATAGTCCTGGTACAAGAAGAGAACTTGGACATCCAAGGGGAAGTGGGGTGTTTTCATTCCTAGTCCACAGCACTCAATCCCCAACTAAACTATGAAAACTTCCGTGGAAAAGTATTTTAACCATAAAATGAAAGCTTTGGAATTCACTCCATTTCTAAACACTGCTTTCATATTTATTTCAAGGCACATTCTATTTTTCTTTTTTTTACTCATACTTGTATATTATGCCACCTGAATATTGTGTCTTCCTTTAATACCTAAAAAATTACATTGCCCATTTTTATCACACTTAAATCTTTATCATTTTATACTTTTTTGCAGAGACAAGAAAGATTTACTGATAGGTCACTATTGGAAATGGAAAAAAGAGTAAGTGTTCATCTTATTGACTATTTTCCTTCTATATAAGCAATGGGTTTTTTTGTTTTTTTTTATAGAAAGTAGTTTTAATTTAATACTCATTAAGGAATGTTTTACAGCTTAGCTTTTTAAAGTTCTGCGAGGTCTCTGAAGGTTGAAATTGAATTTAAAATTTAATGTGTGTGTGTGTGTGTGTGTGTGTGTGTGTGTTACTGAGGATTGAAGCCAGGACTGCCACACTGAGCTATATCCCCAGCCCACACAGGCCATATATTTTCTTTTATTTCTCACCACTTGTTATTGCTTAGATGTTTGGACGTGGCATAAGAATAAATCCACAAGTTTGGAGTGATGACTGGCAATGTATAAGTTCTCTAAAAGTTCAGATGCTTCAAGAATACCTGTAATGCAGCTTGGTAGTGGCTAGACTTAACAGGGTTTTGACCAGAAAATAAATTTATTTTGTAGCTGTGTGCTCAAATGAATAGCCAGAACCATGAAAACATTTTTCTTCCATTCAGTTATTTAACCAGTTTACCTTTTCACCAAATAACAAGTTAGAAATATAAAACAATCTGTGAATGTCTGATACTAAATTATTCCTTGCAATAACAGCCATTTATAGCTGCAGCAGCTCTTAAAAATCATTTAATTTTTTTTAAAAAACTGATGCACATAGGGCCGGAGGGTTAGCTCAGTGGTTCCGGCGCCTGCCTTGCAAGCGCAAGGTCCTGAGTTCAATCCCCGGTAACCACATATAATGCTGGGCGTGGAGACACGCCCACCAACAATCAACACCGCATCCCACAATGCCGGACGTGGTGGCTCACGCCTGTAATCCCAGCACTCGGGAGGCAGAGACAGGAGGATTGCTGA
>PVIC010057173.1:0-10740 GCA_004025085.1 Thryonomys swinderianus
TTGTATGTTGAAATTTAAACCTTATTGTGATGTTTTAGAATGTTGAAAATTAATCTGTAGTGTTATCAGTAAAATGGAAATAATGCCTATCTTTCTCATAGGGCAGAAATGAGGATATTAGCTAACTTAATCCCGGGATTCAATTAATGTTAGCTCTCATCTTTCACTTTTCAGGAAACATACCACAGCCATTACTCTTTGCTTAAGCTCCTTGTCTTTACCTCTAAGACTTTCCTTTCCTCTCCATGTAATAACCAATCAGTAGACTCCCGCATCTATGTACTCTTCCTTGGTACGCTTGTTATGCCTGATCATGCTGGGAGCATCCCATGGGGAATATGGCCTACTAAAGGAGTGGTTGAGTCAGAGCTCAGCATTAGGGTCTCTTATGGAAGGAGATGTGGGAGGAATATTTTCAGTTTTAGTATTATTTTTAGGGATGTATAATAATCCACTGATGGATATGTCATAACTTATTACCCAGTCCCCTCCTGATGACCCAACTTATTCCCTCTACCACCAGAGATTAAACTGAGGGCCAATGAATATTTCTGGAAACTTCCTGGAAGGTTACCAAGGTGAGTTCATGTTGAATGGCTGAAGAAGTTGGAGTCTGATCTCCAGACTCCATCTATGGTGATGCCAGCAGCAAAAGACATACCTTCTCAATCAAAATGGAGCTTTCCAAATACAGGGCAACTTCCTCCTTTTTTTCCCTTTTGTATCCATTCAGGCTTCAAGCCTACTGGATGGTTCACCCACAGTTAGGATGGGTCTTCTTCACTGAGTTGCTGGCCCACCTGGCAATCATCTCTAGAAAAAGCCCTCAGATACACCCAGATGAGTGTCATTTTAGTCTTCTAGAAGACTCTTAATGTAGTCAAACTGACAATCAAAATTAACCATCACAATAACATTTATGGGTGTTGGCATTTTTAAATTGTAAGACATGTTGTTAAAATAAAAATGTAATGTATATATTGGTCTATATTTTGCTTACTTCCACTGGAAATTGTTTTAAATAAGCTTTTTCATAATCTAATTTGATATATATTTTTGTTTGTTTGTTTGTTTTTTTGGAGACAGGGTCTTGCTTTGTAGTTCAGGCTGGCCCTGAGCTCACTATGGTGCCCAGGCAAGCTGCCACGAACTCAGCAATCCTCCTGTCCCTGCCTCTTGAGTGCTGGGATTACAGGCGTGAGCCACCACGTCTGGCATTGTGGTATGCGGTGTTGATTGCTGGTGGGCGTGTCTCCATGCCCAGCATTATATGTGGTTACCGGGGATCGAACCCAGGTCCTTGCGCTTGGGAGGCAGGCGCCAGAACCACTGAGCTAACCCTCCGGCCCTACATTTGATATTTAAACTGAGACAATGTTCCACTTTCTCTTTACTCTCAAATACTCATTCAGCCTTGGCTCTGTAATTTATTAGTTGTCTCACTTTGTTTATATATGAAATGAAAATAATAGAATATACTTTATAGGGATATTTTGGGAATTGAATGATATGAGTGTAAAACCTCATATCTTTCTTACATAGCCAATCAAAAAATGTTCTTGAGTCAGGGATTTAGCTTAAGTGGTACCACGCCTGCTTTGGAAGCATAAGGGCCCGAGTTTGATCCCTGGTACTGCCAAAAAAAAAAAAAAAAATTCTTGGGCATGGTACTGGCAAGAAGACACACAGGAGGGTCAATGGAACCGATTAGAAGATGAAGATAAAACTTCAGACATATGTAGTCACCTTTTTTTTTCTTTTTTCTTTTTTTTGATTTTTGAGACAGGGTCTCGCTTTGTAGTTCAGGCTGGCCCTGAGCTCACTATGGTGCCCAGGCAAGCCACCGCGAACTCAGCAATCCTCCTGTCCCTGCCTCCGGAGTGCTGGGATTACAGGCGTGAGCCATCACGTTGGGCATTGTGGTATGCGGTGTTGATTGTTGGTGGGCGTGTCTCCACGCCGAGCATTATATGTGGTTACCGGGGATTGAACTCAGGTCCTTGCGCTTGCGAGGCCAGCGCCGGAACCACTGAGCTAACCCTCCGGCCCCAGTCACCTTATTTTTAACAAAGGAGCCAAACACCTTAACTGAAAGACAGCCTCTCTAATAAGTGGTGCTGGAGAAACTAGCTTTCCACATGCCAAAGACTGAAACTAGATCCATATCTTTCATCATGCCTTAAGCTTAAATCAAAATGGATTAGAGATCTGACTATTAAAACAGAAACACTAAATCTGCTGAAGACAGAGAAGATAGAACTCTCGAAGACATTAATATAAACAAAGACTTTATGAACAAACTCCAGTGGCACAAGAAGTATCACAAAGAATCAGCAACTGCGATACCACCTTATTAAAAAGATTTAGCACACAGGGGTGGTGGCTCAGGTCTGTAATCCCAGCACTTGGGAGGCAGAGGCAGGAGGATTGTGTGAGTTTGATGCTAATTTAAGCTACATAGTGAGTTCAGGGCCAGCCTGAACTATAAAGTGAGACCCTGTCTCAAAAACTAAAGATTTTGCACAGTAAGAGAAACCATCAGAGTGAAGAGATAACATACAATGTGAGAAAAAATTTTTTGTCAGCTGTTCCTCAGACAATGGATAACTACCTAGAACAGGTAAAGAACTCAAAAAAATTGGACTCTCCAACTTTAAATCCAATCCAAAAATGGGCATCTGAAATGAATAGATACTTTTTAGATGAGTTGAAACAGCAAAAAAGTATATAAAAAAATGTTCACGATCACTGGTCATTTTAGATGAAAGTTAAAATGACAATGAGATTTTACCTCATTCCAGAAAAAATGGCTATTATCAAATCAACCAATAACAAGTGCTAATGGGACTGTGGGAAAAAAGGAACCCTTTCTCCATTGTTGGTGGGAGTATAGACTAGTGCAACCACTGTGGAAATCAACACGGGGATTTCTCAAAAACAAAAACAAAAAACTAAACAAACTTGAGATTCCATTCTACCTTGCCATTCTTGTATTCTTTCCAACAAAATTAAAAGTATCGCACTATACTGATACATGCACAACCATGCTTATAGCAGCACAATTTGTAATAGCTGAATCTTGGAAACAGCCCAAATGCCCATGTGGATAAAGATGTGGTTCTATACAATGGAGTACTACTCTGTCATAAAGAAGCATAAACTTGAGACATTTGTACCTTAATGGATGTCCCTTAGGACCATATTCTTAAGTGAAGTAAACTGGACACACATGTTTAGTGCATTATTTCTCTGATGTGAAACTAAAAGTGTAAATAAAGACCAAAAAATGCAATAGAGATTGTGAAACAGGACAAAAATGTTCAAATGAGCAACTGAACAGGGAGGACAGAGGAGGGCGGCCCTGGAAACAAAGAAGACAATTTGGAGGTCAGTGCTGCCAGAGGAGAAAAGTACCCCACCTAAGTAGGCAAACAACAATGACTGATACTCTAAGTAAGGTACCAGTCTCCCTAGGATAAACAGCAGTACTTGATATTCTTTTTTTTTTAGCTTTTGAGACAGGGTCTCGCGTTGTAGTTCAGGCTGGCCCTGAGCTCACTATGGTGCCCAGGCAAGCCGCTGCGAACTCAGCAATCCTCCTGTCTTTGCCTCCTGAGTGCTGGGATTACAGGCGTGAGCCACCACGTCCGGCATTGTGGTATGCGGTGTTGATTGTTGGTGGGCGTGTCTCCACGCCCAGTATTATTTGTGGTTACCGGGGATCTATCTCAGGTCCTTGTGCTTGCGAGGCAGGCGCCGAACCACTGAGCTAACCCTCGGCCCAGTACTTGATATTCTAAACAGGCACCAACCCCCTCCCCTTGGAGGGCTAGGACTTTAACTGGAGAAGAGCTCAGATGTTTTTACTCCTCTCTGTTAGCATGCTCACAGGCCTCTTCTCAGTAATCGCCGATGAGTTCAGTTAAGCTTCATTCTTCCCATCTGATCTCCAAACTACCCCTTCTTTAGTTTTTTTTTTTTTCTGGTCAGGGTCTCACTTTGTAGCTCATGCCAGCCTTGAACTCATGGTAATCCTTCTGCCTCAGCCTTTTGAATGCTGGTATTATAGGTAGAAAAGTGAGCTAGACTTGTGTTAGGCAGATAGCTAGGACTGGGCCTCAGAAGGAAGCAAAAAAGCCAATTTGGAGGTTAGTGTTGCCAGAGGGAAACAGCTATCCCACCCATGTAAGACAAATAACTGAGATTGATATTCTCTAAATACCTCAAGCTAGCGCTAACCAATTGGGCCCCTGGAATGCCTGTGATTGATATTCTAAATAGGCATCCCCAGAAGTTCTAAAGAGGGTACCAACCTCTCTAGGGTAAACAATAGCATTTGATATTCTAAAATGGGTGGCAATCTCCAGGGGTGGAGGGCTAAGACTTTAACCCACCTCCCTGGAAAAGAGTTTCTGTTTGGGTGTTTTGTGTGATTTCTCATCGTACCACTATAACCCAAGCTATTGTATTTGCAATGCTGTTTGACTGTAATTTTGTCTACTCTGGATCCGCCTCACCTCATGGCTTTGCTCCATAAAAGCCCTCTGAGAAGTAAGGCTGGCGGGTTACCCACTTTCTGGGTTCCCCCTTCTGTCTCTCTTAGGCAGAAACTTTCTTTCCCAATAAAAATTTTCCTACTCAAACCTCTTTCGTTCAGGTGGGGAGTTAGGCCTTAAGTCTCCTGCGTCACTGGGACTACAGGTTTGCACCATCACACTTGGCTCCCACTTTTCAAATTTTAGTTCAAAGCTGTGTTCTTCATGAACCTTGCTTTGACTCATCTAGAACTCAGCCTGCCTATTCTACCATTGGTCTTTGTACCCGCATAGTTTATTTTTAATTTGCTTTCATGTTGGTTTATTCAGTAGATCTAGTTATCCAATGAAAAAAAGACTAGTTTCTTTTCTTGTACGTCCAGCTCTTAAGATGGTGTGCAATAAGAAGAGCAAGTTTTTTTTTGAGACAGGGTCTTGCTTTGCTGTTCAGGCTGGTCCTGAGCTCACTGTGTAGCCCAGGCAAGCCTCAAACTCAGCAATCCTCCTGCCTCTGCCTCCAGAGTGCTGGGGTTACAGGAGTGAGCCAGCATGCCTGGCATTGTGGTGTCAAACGAGGGACCTTGTGCTTGTCAGGAAGATACCAGAACCACTGAGCTAAATCCTAGCCCAAGAACAAGTTTTTATTGAAGATACTTTGAAGACCTGAGGATATTTTTACCAGAAGGGGTTGGTGTAAAAACATAGTTTTGTCTTTCTTTCATTTTCTGAAATTCTCAGAAATATTAGCAGATAGTTTATAAATAAACCCAAGGGCTTGTGACTGATGCCAGGTAAGTGTTCCACTATGGAGCTACACCTACTTTCCTTGTCACTTCTGGTATAATTGGCTATTCCCTCCTTTGGGCTCCTATTGTATATTGCATGTGAATACCAATTATGTTTAGGTTTGTATTCCAAACATCTGGGATACAAATATATTACACAACATTGTAAAGAAGGGAAAAATGACCTCCCTCCCAGCTTTTATGTTGCTAAGGTCATGTCTGAACTAAGTATACATGGAGCAGATGAACAGAACTACCCAGGCTGACCTTGAGCTCTTGGGTTCAAGAGATTCTCCTGTCTCAGCACTGTGCTCAACACCAACAGAAAACTAATTTTATACACATATTCACAAACTCTTGGGAATCCTCCAAAATGACACTTCAAAAAGGGCAGATGATTGAAGCTTGTGAAGTATCTTGACCTATAAAAAAGGACATGGAAATTTTGAGGGGTAGTGGAAAAAATTAACAAAGGATGAGGGGATAAAGTTTGCCTTCTTAGGCAGAGTCTCTCTGATGGTAAAAGATGTCTACAAATAACTGTCTTCTGATATAGACACCTTTATCAAAGACATTTTATAAATGTAGGTTTCTATTTTTCAAAAGGGTTACTTTATATTTTATTTTAGGCAGAAGAGTCTTTTTGGGATATGCTGGCTGGTTCTGAATTTCTTTTAGCTCAAAGTCATCAGTAAGTCAGAGGAGCATATTTTAGTGTGGCAGATTCTGGTTTCCTACAGTCGTATTTTGGTGTTTTGTCCTGAGCCCCAACACCATAAGGAATCAATATTCACTCCAATTATAGGGACTTTCTTAAACATTCTGTGAGAGTCTCACCATTGTGAATACTGCAAAAACCCTTCACAATCCAACCAATATATATATTTTTAAACGTTGCATTTTCAAGCACTTTATTTTTCCTTAAACAGATGGTTAAAGCTTGGCTTTGGAAACCGCATATGCTACAAGAAAATCGACTAGAGCGCCAAAAAAAGGATGATTGGTTGCCGGGGTTTTTAAGTTACATGTTCTCCTCAGACCCACGCAAGAATTAGGAAACCGCTGAATGTTCAGGTTTTGAAATACGGTTTTTTTGCATCGTAAAGAAAAAAGATTAACCTATCAGAAAGAACTGAGCACATTCAATTTCCAATCAAGAGCGGGAATGCAGCCAAAGCCGGGGGATACCCACGCACCACAGAGGACGTCACTCTTCAGGTTCCGCCAATGAGCGGCGAGGCAGTGGGAGGGGGCGATGGGCGGACCAATTGCCGTGAAAACAAACAAAATGCAGTACTACTGTTTTAACCACAGTCCTCGCTTAGTGACGGAAGCAAACTCGTAAGCCGGGTGGCTACTAGCTGCTTTCCACCCTACTTCACATCAAAGGACAGTTAGAGCGGGAGTACCTTCTCAGCAGAACAAGGCCTTCTGGTCACCAGCTCCCATGGGCTTGTAGAACGCTCTCTCTAACTTTGCGCGCTCTACCTTCAGAAGACCTGGAAGCCCAGCACTTGCTGGGCGGGTGGGGGAATGAGGCGGCAATGCGCATGCGTGCATACCTTAAGGAGGGCGAGGCCGCGGAGACCCAAGGAACAGTGGGAGCTGTATTTCACCTGCCTTTGAAACTTTCACTGCTCCTCAGGCCCCGGGACTACACTTCCCAGGATCCTTTGCGACCAGGGGCGGGCGGGCTGGTTCGCTAATGAGTTCGAGGAAGCCGCGGCGCGGCCCACCAGGTTCCAAAACAAGGAAATGAAGGGGGGAGGCGGGATTGGAGGTGCCTGCGGGAGCCGCCGCCGCCGCCGCCGCGGACTAAGAGGAGGAGGAGGTGGAGGAGGTGGCTACCGGCCCCAGCGAGGAGTCCCTTGCTGAAGGCAGACCGCGGAGCAGCGGGCGGCGCGCCGGGCGCCGGAGAGGCGGCTGTCGGAGAAGTGGAGCGACGGTCGCGGGGGGAGGAGGAGGGACTAAGCGGCGGCGGCCCCCGCGTCCCGGTGCCTCTATGGGGAAAGCAGACAATGGATTATGATTTCAAGGCGAAGCTGGCGGCGGAGCGGGAACGGGTGGAGGATCTGTTTGAGTACGAAGGGTGCAAAGTGGGACGCGGCACCTACGGGCACGTCTACAAGGCGAGACGGAAAGATGGGTAAGAGCATGAGTGGGAGAGTGGGCTCGCCGGGTCCTCGCCCCGGCCTCGACCTGGCGGGTTGGTGGGTCGGAGCCCGCACCGGGGCCGAGGGGCTAGGCGCGGGAGTCTCGGCCGCGTCCCAGCGGACTCTCAGGAACGCTTGCCCGCCCTCCTCTCCCGCGGTCGCGTTGCGCCCCCGTCGCGCCCCCGAACTCCCGCGGCGCAGCATCGTCCGGGCCGGGACGCGACTTCTCCGTACGCCTTCGCGTCCTTAGAGCCGGCGGCAACCCTGGTCGGACCGGCGCTGGAGGAGGAGTTGGGGGTCAGGTCTCCGGGGGAGGTGCCGTGGGCTGGGAGGGCTCGGCTCAGTTCCCGGTCCAGCCCTGGGGAGGTGACGGTCGTCCAGGAACTTCCAATCGGCGCTGCGCTTCCCGGGGCGGCGGTTTGAAACCTCTACAGCGAGCCCGTCTGGCGCTTGGGTACCACACTCGCAGTCGATCCCGATTCTCACTCTTGGGTCGTCGCCGCCCGGCCAAGACCTCCACGCTGGGGCCAACCGTCCATCGACTCCGCGGCGATCTGTCTTGTTGCAGCCCCTGGGGAACCCTTGGCCTTTCCCCCACCCTCTCCCACTTGCCTCTCGTCTCCTTCACTTTCTCCTCTAAGGAAGGGACCTTCTGATAGTGTGTTTTGCAAGCGTTAACTTTAGAGTTCGCCCAGTTCTCTGATACCCTCCTCCTTCTCCTCCCCTCTTTGGGTATCTTGAGTGTTCTGCTGTCCTCCACGCTCTGCCCTTTACCAAATGACTGAGCGATGTGGATTATTGAGGATCCAGATGTTAGCTATGGAATATGAAGTGACACAGAGATGGGGCTGAATCTTTGTTTTCCAGGGAGTTGAGGGTGAAGGGTGGGACCCCCTTGGGAAATCGTTTTAGAAGAGGAGGTGGATTATGTTTTAAGGACACCTGTTCTTCCTACTGGGGGCAAACAAGCAAGAGGGCTGGAACCAGCTTCCTGTCTGCTAAGGGTTGGTTCAAACCAATCCTAGTCTGTCTCGTCCTGGTGGGAATTTGCCTCCCCCAGGATTTGGGAGCCTGAGATCTCCTAGACTCTCTTGATCGAACTATATAGAAAGGATTTATTTTTATTTTTTAGTATTGTAGCACAACACTTTTGAATAATTGGAATATCAACCACAGTGACATTAGAAGATTTGAATTGCTAGTTATCTTTTCTGGACTTGTAATTTGATATAGTTAAGAACCCTGGACCAAAATAGGCAGGTGTTGTACATACCAATTTCATAAAAGGAGTAACAAAAAACAACCTTATAAAGTTTTATCATAAAATACTTTACCAGAATACTGTCCAAGTTTAGGGGTTTATTACTGAAAGTAATTTTTTCTCATGTAATAGCTGTCCAGGCCAGCGGTACTCAGTAAGTTTTAGTAGTTTCTGTAGTTAATTGCAAGATGTCTTGAATAAATATCATGGAATTTAAGGTACTGTAATAAGCTTGGAGTTTGTTTTTGGAATATTCATTCTATTTTTATACTGGTGTGCCTGTGGAATTCTTATCAAATATATTTCAGGAAAGCTTAGTTCAGCTTTACTCTTTGGATGTTGTTTTTACAAAATAATTCAGAGGTCCCCCCATATTCATCATGCAAACTTTGTAATGTATTTTTTTTTTTTTTTTGAGACAGGGTCTCGCTTTGTAGTTCAGGCTGGCTCTGAGCTCACTATGTAGCCCAGGCAAGCCTTGAACTCAGCAATCCTCCTGCCTCTGCCTCCTGAGTGCTGGCATTACAGGCATGAGCCACTACGCCCAGCACTGTGTTATGCGGTATTGATTGTTGGTGGGCATGAGTCTCCACGCCCAACATTGTATGTGGTTACTGGGGATCAAACTCAGGACCTTGCGCTTGCGAGGCAGGCGCTGGAACCACTGAGCTAACCCTCCAGCCCTGTAATGTACTTTTATCTAGAATTTTAAAATGTATTTCAGTTTTTGGCTAAAGTAGCCTTTGAGCAATCATTTTTTAAGAAAAGTTAAAAATTCTTCTAAATTACAACAGGATAGTTTGGACAAAACAAAAAACATAATTTCTTCCTATTCGTAATTAATTAATTTTTATTTATTCTTTGGGACAAGCTCTCTTTAAGTAGTCCAGACTGTCCTTGAACTCATTTTGTAGTCCAGGCTATTCTCAAACTCATGGCACTCCTCCTGCCTCAGCCTCCTGAGTGCCAGGATTAAGGCCATGTGTCATCACATCTGGCCTTTTTAATGTTTTAAAAGATTCTTCCTTTATTATTCTTGCGTGAGAAATTTGTTAATTAGAATTGAAGGTTCTTTAAGATTTGGTGTGTATCTTCAAAATAGAGAGGTTAAAAAAATTGTGGAATCTGATACCATTAGTTCAAACCACTATTATATGTAAGGAGGAACTATTAATTTTTTTTTTTTGCCCTTTTGGATCAAAGGCCTAGGAGAGATTTGTGACTTTACAGTAAGCAATCTCTTGTTGATTGGCAGTGAGATTAGTTTTATGTTCATTGCTAGAGACTTGAAAGAACAAAAATATTTTTAGTGGCAGTTCTAAACTGTGATTCATACATGCATAGTAAAGATTTTATGCTCTGATCATTGTAAATTGGTTTACCTCTGTACAGGTTTCCTTTTCCTTAGCTCAGAAAAATGTGTGATATTTTAAGGAGCAAGAGAGAAATTACATGGGTGGTTAAAGAGAAATGTCTGGTAAATGAAATGTATAATGACATTGTTCACATCTCCACCAAAAAATACTGGAAGAACTAAAGTATTGATAGAAAAGCCTCTACTTACACAGTAGTTCAATGCTATAGTTTACAAAACCTTCCAATGCTATTTCTCCTTTATTGGGACTTCAGGTTATAGTATGTTACATAGCTTTATAATAGGCTGGTAATGTAAAGGACTATATCAGTTTTCACCTTTTAGTTTTCATTTGACATATAAAAATTGTACATAATTGTGGAGTACAAGTGTAAGTTGTATAATGTTTAAAACAAAATACACATATCTAAAACATTAATCATTTATTTGTGCTGAAAGTATTAAAAACCCTTTCTAACTTAATAGAAATATACATCACAATTATTGTTATTTATATAGGTTACCCCACTGTACATTAGAAAACCAGACCTTATTTCTCTGAAGTTTTTCACCTTCAATGAAAATGTCATTTGTTTACCTTTTTGTATTAGAGGAACTCTGATCTCTTTTTTAAAAAATAAAATTAGGGGCC